>CM040466.1:17704914-17745538 GCA_022758105.1 Pangasianodon gigas
TTTCTTCCTCATATCATCTCGGGGAGTTTTTCCTTGCCACCGTCGCCACTGGCTTGCTCATTAGGGATAAATTCACAGTGATAAATTTAAATATTTACAATATATTTTTGTGAATCCATTTATTTCTGTAAAGCTGCTTTGTGACAATGTCCATTGTTAAAAGCGCTATACAAATAAAATTGAATTGAATTGAATTAATAATCCAATTAGCCTCTACACATTATACTGCAGTGGATTAAGTTAGCACTCATTGTGGTAACTGAAAGGTTTTGAGCTTACTAAAGTTTTTTTTGTTTGTTTTTTTTAAAGAAATTTCTTTTTTTTTTTTTTTTTTTTTTTAAAGAACAACTTAGAAGTTTAAATGTCACTTCAGTTCAGAAACAAGTATGGAGGATAGTTTACAAATTTATATATTGTGGGGCTGCACTATTTCACTCAACTAATACTACTACAGAACTCTTAACAGAGTCTTAATTAAATAACACATCACCAACTGCAATACAACATTACTGACATATAGCAGATAATCTGTCACTGAATAAGAATATCACGCTTATGACAACCAAATGAGACAGCCAAACTAATGTAAGATGACGGTTTTCTGTACATTTTTACTGGTTCCGCACACTTTTGTTTATATGTTTTATCTGCATTTCAAGCACTAATTTATTAAATTCCTACCAAATTCAAAATAAAACAAAATTAATATTCACTCCCTGTCTCTCTAACTGAAACCCTCGAACATTAAATTAATTCTGCTTGCTGTGTGTGCATGGGGCAAATCATTTTCGTTGCATGTTTTGGGGTTCACGCTTAGTTTTCAATGCCTGGAATCAGTGAATTAACTCTTTGTAGAATTGACTGTGATGCAAACCGAAAGCAGGACGGAGATTTGATGAACTGACACACAACATTTATTAAAATACAGTATATTGTGTATGCTAAGATACACCATGTTACCTTCTAACACCGCATAATACACATGCTTCATGACATGAGCTGCATTCTGAAATGAGAAAATGAAACAGTCATCTTGTAGAGTTATCATTTAACTGAGACCTTGTTCATTAATTTTTGACCCATCAAGTTGTCAAAGTACCAGCTTTTTTGCAAATGTAGCATGAGAATGTTTACTGATAGAGTAGCAAAGACAGATAAATATGACCATAAAACTGTGATATAGCAAGAAAGCTGAATAAGGTAGGACAATTAGAAAGAACATGCATCAGCTGAGCAGTAAGCATGGTTCAACCAGGGACTTTGCATTTCCACTGTTTCTCACATTCCTAAAAACAAGTAATCACAAATGAAAATATTACTCACATGAAAACATGAGTTATGTCATGAGACTAATAGCAGAGTATTGTAAAGTGTTCCCATGCATTAGAGGAGGTTTTCAGTCTAAAGGGGGAAAGTAAAGTATATTTGCACATGTGTATCTTCACACATGCAGCTGCTACGTAAGTGGCCTTGTTCACATACTCACTTGCATATCTAATTTACATCTGGAGAATTAAAAGTGGCATCCACTAGATGGCATAGCAGAGCCAAAACATCCCTGTCCATCTGGCTTCCAGGACAACTTATATTGTAATTTCATGCACAGCAACGATAAAACAACTGACAAGCTTCATTTCTCTTTAAAACTTACACTGTCTGCGTAATTGTTGTCATGATCATGATCATGTCAAAAACCCTCAATGTGCATTAAAAATATTTACTAATCTAGAAAATCCAGAAGAACTTTCGGTAGGTTTCCTATTACTCCCTGTTCCCCTCACTCACTATTTTTTGTTTTTTGCACCATTTTGTGTAAACTCTACAGACCGTTGTGTGTGAAAATCCCAGGAGATTAGCAGTTTCTGAAATTCTCAAACCAGCTCAACTGGCACCAACAACCATGCCACAGTTAAAGTCACAGAAATCGCACTTTTTCTTCATTCTGATGTTTGATGTGAACCTTACCTGAAGCTCTTGACCTGTATCTGCATGATTTTTTGTGCTGCTGCTACGTGATTGGCTGATTAGATAACTGCATGAATGTGCAGTTGTACATGGTGAGTATATATCAGCATTAAGTGATGTGATGTAGCGTGCAACAGTGTGCTTCATAACAGTTCAAGTAATCGATCATGAAATTCATGCAAACTAATTTCATTATCGAATTTTGTCAATTAGTCGTTGCAGCAGTGATGTACTCTGAATCTGAAAATAGATTAAACGTTTAATGTACAGTCGAAGCCCATAAGTTTACATACATCTAGGCTAAAGTTATTCATTCTCAGTTTTTCACAACTCCACACATTTCAAGTTACAATACATTTCTTTTGGCAAGTCAGTTAAGGCAACTACTTAAGGCATCTACTGTTCACATCAGAGATAATTTTAAAACAATAGATTCATCAATTTATTTCAGCTTTATTATTATTATTTCCAGTGGGTTAAAAGTTTACGAACTCTCTTTAAACAATCTGGAAGATTCCAGAAATTACTGTAATGACTTTTAGAAGCTTCTAATTTGCCAACTGTCATAATTAGCAGTTAACTGGGAGTGCTCCTGTGGCTGTATTTAAGGGCCGTTACAGCCAGTGCCTTTTGCCCATGGATACCATGGGAAAATCCAAGCAACTCAGCCAACACCTCAGAAAAAATTGTGGCCCTCCAGAAGTATTCTTCCTAAGTGTGGTTCCTCCTTAGGAGCAATATTAACAAAACTGAAGGTACAACGGGCATCTGTACAAACTACTGTATGCAAATATAAAAATCTTGGGACCACACAGACACTGCATCATTCAGGAAGGAGGCACAAATTAACTCCCAGGAATAAACAAACTTGGGTCCGAAAGTTTCGACTGAATCCCAAGACAACAACAAAGGAGCCAGTGAAGGAGTTGGAGGCATCAGGTGCCAAAGTAACTGTTTGGCCATAATGATCAGCACAATGTATGGAAGAAAAAGGCTGAGGATTTTAATCCGAAGAACACCATCCCAGCTGTAAAGGCGTCTTTTGCAGGAAAAGGGACTGGTACACTTCAGAAAATAAATGGCATCATGAGGAAGGAGGTATATCTAGAAATACCTTAAGCAACACCTCAATACATCAGCCAGAAAGTTAAAATTTTGTTCACAACTGGGTCTTCAAGACAATGATCTTAACCACACCTCCAAAGTTGTAACAAAATGGCTTAAAGACAACAAAGTGAAAGTACTGGAGTGGCCATCACAAAGCTCTAACCTAAATTCCATAGAAAATTTGTGGACTGAACTGAAAAAGCATATCTGAGCAAAGAGGCCCACTTGACTGAGTTACACCAGTTCCGTCAAGTGGAATGGGAAGAAAATCCTGCAGAGGATTGCGAGAAGCTTGTAGAAGGCTATCCCAAGCATCAGCAATTAAATGGCAAAGGCACCAAATAGTAACAAAGTGTATGCAAATGTTTGACCATTGAAAATCTGATATAGTAAATAAAAGCTGAAATAAATCTGTCTCTTAACTATCATTTTGAAATGACCTCTCATGAAAATGAAGTGGACATCCTAATCAACACAGGAAATGTGTTTAGGTGTGAACAATTGAGTTTGAATGTCTTTAGCCTAGGTTTATAAAAATTTGGCCTCAGTATTCAATATCCAAAATATAGTATAGGCTTATTGCCCAACAAGGTAGGTGACCCTGACCCAATAGATCTTCTTTAACCCCTTCAAACATCATCACAGAATGGTTCACACCAGTTACAATGAAAATTTATCTCAGCTAACTGCACCATAATTCTTATTTACTCCATTTACCTCAATTGCCATACTGGTATGCATCATATTGTTTACCACTGTACACTGTTAACTTGCACCATAAACTTGTTAACTCATTTTAACTTATTTGCTATTTGCACTACTGGTTGGATGCTAACTGCATTTCTTTGTCTCTGTACTCGTACTCTAACAGTGACAAAGTTTAACCTAACGTTCGCCACTGGCCTTCAGTCTGTAAAGCTTCTTCTGCAGTATAACTATACTGTAATTAATATAAACTGTTTCACAACCAATGCATGTCATGAATCCTACAGGAAAATGGTGTGTGTGTATTGAAGGGATATTACTTACTGTTTCTGCTGCCTTTGAACTTTGCCAGTAGTTTCTGCGTGGAAGACACATCGCCATTCTTAATTGCCTGCAGAAGCTCCTGTTCTTTTCCCATGATCCCCTGCAGTGCATAAATCCGCTGGTGACCAGCACGAGTCTGACTCCTCTCTTACTCCTCCATGCAGCAGCAATAGATTATAAACCTGTCCCAGAGCTTTTCTCCCTTTCACTTTGCAAATGTTACCTCTATCAGTAGCTGTCAAGACAAATGAAGAAGCATTCACCAGCAACCATAGAGGCAATTGGTTTGCGTCCAGTTACTTCCCACCTCCTTTACTTTTCGACCGTCTCTCAGGTTTTGCCTAGTATGGGAGTCAGATTGAGCGTCTTATTCCGGGAACTCTAAAGGTGTGGTTATAGAGCTGGAAAGATTGTTGTGCCACTGCATAGACCAGTTGACCAGAACCTGAAAATCAATACAGACAAAAATAACTGTGAACTTTTCTTGTCCTGTCAGAACACAAGCACAATGGTGAGGAAGTAATGCCATGAAAACAGCAGAACACTTTTTATGACTCTCTTATGTCAGCCATAATTAACTGAAAGAATGTAGACTTGTCTGCCCACAGCAAGTGAAATCTCATTCAAAGAACAGGACCATTAGAATTAGGGTTGCATGGTTTAATGATTCTAATGATTCTAAAATACGAAAAACAGTGATTCCAGAACCTTCAAATATGGTCATTTTCCTTGGGCAAATCACACTACACATACAGCTAATCAAGAGTGCACAGCAATGCAAACCATACAATATAATGTGATAAAAGCATGACTGAGGCAATCCACCTGGTTTCATTTCACGCCTGCAGCTTGTCAAGGAGTAAGGTGTGGGCATGTTTTGCCTACCGTGCAGATTACCAGGGTAATCCAAAAGAACACCATGAACTTGGCAATACATGCTGACAAGTAGGCTGACAAGTAAGCTTGTGCGCTATAATGCTATTACATTGCCACATTATCCAGTGATGTTTATCACCAATTATATTATATTATCAGACCTGCCAACCGCTATGCATTTTGTATAGGAGCTCCACAAAAACATCAGAGTACGCTAGCGTTAGAGAGTAAAGAGGTAGTGCTGCATTCGACTAAAGGTTGCAACTGACCTCCGAACAGGGAAAACAAAGAAAATGCCCCCTTTACTCGGAATTCCTACTCTTGAACTTGGGATGGTCTCCTCAACTCCGAGTTCCTTCGAGTTCAGCAAATGACATCAAATCAGCATGGCTGCACACAGTACCAGCAGCAAACAAATAGCACTTCTTACTTTTATGAGTTACGCTGTATATAATTATACAGCATAACTCATTCATAAATATAATGTATTTGCTTTAATCAACATATAGATATTATCTTGTTAAAGTTAAAACACTGACAATACAGATAGCTTGTTTTGTGTCAGAAAATATACACTCATTACAGTCAGCTGGCTAGTTTGTTGCTAACAAGACAAAAGACTTTGTAGCTCAAATCCACGGAGGTCAAAAATTGCGTCATTCTGTGCTCCGATGTCCTGCTTCTGAGGAAAGTCGAATGGAGTATACACTGGAAAAAAACCTTATTGAACTGACAAATCAAATGCATACATTAATTCCACATGAACGAATTCAGTTATATTAACACAGTTTGTTTTGGTACATCCAACATGATTGTATCTTTTTTTTTTTTTTTTTTAACTCTACCTGCGCCCTCACCTCATTAAACCCAGGCCGCTAGCATTGTGAAGCAGCAACAGTACCCACCGCAATACCATTCCACACATGATTTAATCTTTTTAATTTAACACTATAGTTATTTCTATAGTTGTTTCTATATAAAGAGCCAAAATCGTCACAAGATTTTATTATGTAATTGGATCACATTTATACTACATGAATTGCAATTAGAAACTTGCTTAAATTAAATTTAGTGCAAGCAATGAAATCACGTTTTAATGAGAAACTTAGCATTTTTATGTAAACTATATGTAATACATTCTCTTAACTCTGACCATCACATATTCCCCTTTTTTTGTGTTCAAGTTGAGGTTGTAACTTGTAATTCCCTGCCTCCAACTAATAAAGCCCACAGAAAACACCCTCTCAAATTGAAATTTCAACTCTCTAACTTGAGATAGTCTTCTCAACTACTAGTGCCTTCGCTGACATCGCTGCAGCGACGTCAAATATACATGGCCATGCACATTGAATAGTGTACAATACCCATTCTCTACTTTTAAATTAGTTTATAGCAGTATTGGCTTTAGATCAATTAATATACAGACACAGAACTTGGTTAAATCTACAACACTGGCCATACTAATCGCTGATTTGAGAAGGTAATTATCAACATTAGAGTTATCACTCATATAACTCACTCAAAGGCATATAACAAAAGGCTTTGGTGGACCATGATTTTTTTTCCTCACTGCACATGTCACACTGCAAATTTCCACTTAAAGGCACCACAAACACAATTTTTTGGTGTTGTAGTTTGGGTGGGGGTTGAGGCTATGAATGTATGTGAGCCACAGAGAGAGAGACAGTGTGTCTTTCTGAAGTAAAGGAAGTAAAGCCAGCTGGAATAAATGCCACCCATTCAGGAGCATTCTGACTCATTACTGTGAAAGGAAAAGACCCAAAAATGTGGAAATTATTCCCTGGCCCTGGCGCTCTCAGGGAATGGAGGCTCTTCTAATCATAGTCTGGAGGCGGAAATCAGGAAAGGTAAAACTAGTACATGTTATCACTCAAAATATGCCAAAAGAGTAGTCAACCCCCCCCCCAAAATAAAATAAAATGGCAGATGAGCCAAGTGACATGTGAATCATGGTTTCCACTGTCACTCACTTTTCAACAAGGTAAATGGAGAATGTTTTTATTTCATTAATGCAAAATAAAATCTATCAGTGTATGTTCAACTTAGCTAACATTAGACAAGTATATAATTTATATCAGTTTACTACACAGTCCCCTCCGAAAGTATTGGAACGGCAAGACAAAATCTTTTGTTTTTGCTATACACTAAATCATAGAAATCCACATAAATATTCTGTCTGCTAATTTACAGAGAAATGCGTCTATCTGAGAGTAAATTCTTAATGCAGCACTGCCAAAACAATAAAGGACTTCATCAGGAAAAACACTTTTAAGCATGCATTTCACCTCCTGAAGAGCAGCCTGAAGGGAGAAACCCCCAAAACAAACAACAACTGAAAGAAGCTATGTTTCCAGCCACAAGGCTGGAAAAATATCACAAAAGAAGAACGCAACAGTTCAACGATGTCAGTGGGTCGCCGGCTTGATGCAGTTATTGCAAGCAAAGATTATGTGTTATTTACTTAAAGATTAACTATTCCAACACTTTTGCTCACCTAAAAATTGTCATGTTCTAAGTTGTTTAACACATCTAGACGTAAATATCAGAAAATGAAAGCTGAAATTCTATCTATCGCCTCATATTCTTTGTTTGATCTCAAACCCAAATGTCTTCAATGTATAAACGGGAGAAGAAGGGGGGGAAGAACTGGCCTTTCCATTCCGATACTTTTGGAGGGGACTGTATATGCATGTTGTACCAATCCTAAATTATGTTCGTGCTGGGAGTGTGTTATAGTGTCAATGTTACCATAACAACATGTTCAGATTCTGGTAGTGAAAGTAATCAGACACAAAGGTTTACACAGCTATTAATCTTCTATTTATAAGACTACTAAAAGTTCATTAACCCACCTCCTTCAATCTTACAAGACTTACATTCAGATTGAGGTGTATAGGATACATGAATGTTTTTTTTTTTAATTCAAATTGAGTTCTCAGTCAGATTATTACCAGATTATTAGGCTGCATGTAAATATACAGTCCCCTCCGAATGTATTGAAACGATAAGGCCAATTTTTTTGTTTGTTTTTGCTATACACTGAAGACATTTTGGTTTGAGATCAAAAGATGAATATGAGACAATAGATCAGAATTTCAGCTTTCATTTCCTGACATTTAAACATCTAGATGTGTTAAACAGTGAGAGTTTAAAAGCTGACAAGTTAGCTAATTGCCCTGTCTAAGGTTTCGTTCTGATGAAAATGTTTAATAGATTAGCCCCTATATGTCTGCCAAGCTTTTCCGACACTACTCGTAAAATGCTGCATTATAGTTTTGTCATCACCAAAACTGTCAGATAAGTTCGTCTTCCTTATAATATTCTAGAGTGGCTTGTTATACTTGTTCATTATTTTAACATTACAAAACGCAAATATTACTACTCTTAGATAAATGCCTGATATTAGTATTATTAGATTAAAGACTGATAATAGACTACAGTCAGAAATACAATGACGACAAAAAGTAAAGAAACATTTGCCAAGTGTGTGTGGAAATCATAAAATCACCCGAGCGCAGAAAACACAGTACCACTCTCAATAAATTACTACATAATTATAGAAATTACTAGCTTAAAGCATTTTTTTGTATCACATCCACAGTTTTTCTCCTCATTGTTCATCAGTCCCAATCTCCAGAACATATTGCATTTTCACTGTCCTTTGGCTCATTTTGCGCCTCACGGCTCAGTTTAGCAGCTCGCACCTATGGAAAAATCTTGCCAGCAACCCAAAACACATGCCATGTTTGACTCCCTTTGCGCAGGTGGATCGATTCAAAATCAATTCAGGATCTAATCCCTTTCTCACTATTAATTTTGTTTAATTGCAATCACTTAATAAATAATGTTTTTGTTTGTTTGTTTTTTTTACAAATGTTAAGTTTTAATCAGTAATTAGTGCACATAACCAGATAATGAACATTCAGACTTGACAGGTGGTAAAGCATAATTTTTGCCATAGTATTTTACTGTTATCAAACAATGTGATACAGCAAATTCTACAGAAAGTAGGCAGAAATGATCCCATCTATTTTTCTGATGTAATCTCAATGCAACCTATTATTTCTGTTATACTTGGACTTTTTTCACTAAAAGGCACGTCCACATCAAATTTCAGACCTGGCCCAATCATAATCTGGCCAATAAAGGGGTTTAAATTTTTTTTAATCTGTCCTTCCGTAACAATCGCATAGAAGAATTCTTTCGGTAAGGTTTGCACAGGAAATCTCATGATTCCTTGTGTGTATACAACAGTTCTTCAATTCATCTACACATGCAATCCATGGCTGTGCCGTTTTTTCCTCATTTCAAAACTTCTCTTTTTGAATGACACGTACGTTCTTTGAAGCAATCGTTACTTCAGTGGACAGAATATTTTAAACTAATTTTGAGAAAAATTAATGCAAATTAAATTATCCCTAGCGCATGCGATTTTCTACAATGGGGCCGCTTCCGAATTATAATAAAACTGACTCTCGCAATGTAAACTTCACGAGTGTTACTCCTCTGTTGCGCACAAAATTAATGTTTGCATTACACTGGTGTTCCTTAAACCTGGATTAACTAATAATCAAAAAAACCAAATAACAGCAACAAGGTGGTCATGAGTTAAATTTCCTATACAATTCAGTATTAGTGAATCCATCTTCTGAAGAATAGCGAGGGGTGTTGCTAAAGTTAACCAGGTGGACTTTATTTTAGTCTCTTTCATACTGAACAATCTCTATATAATCTATAGCTCTGATTACACAATTATTCTGTGAAAAGTAGCAGTACATCAATAAGAACTGTGCACCCCAACACTGCCCAGCTCCAACACACACTTACTAATAGGTCACACATACAGTATAAGTGGTTAAAGACAATGATGCTACAAATAGCAAGAAACACTGTATCATAAGTATGTTGAAGTTTTTGCCCCTCTAACTAAAACCAAATTATATGTGATGCACCCGGCTTATGTCCTCCTTCCACTCCCCATGTGTGGAAGGTCAACTTTTGGAGCTAAGAAGATTTTTAAAATGCTATAACTACTTAGGATTGAGATTATGTAAAAATTAAACAAATTTTGGTTGACAGAGTGAAGGGTTTTCCCAGGCTGCCACACATATGCTACATTGCTGGTTTACTAATCACAACAAAGGACTTTACAGGACATGTTACATGTTTTTATGATAAAAATAAGACGTTGCCCATGTATGTATATTCTATAATGGAGGTGTAAAGCTAGGTTTGTAAAATGTATCCAGCGATAAGCATCTCCATCCAAATGAGATTTAGTCTACATATTCACTGGGTATTAATAAATGTATGCCGTTGCGTTACTGGGGTCCAACATAGAATGAGAAAAAAGGTGAGCCAAAGACAGTAAACAACAAGCAACCAAGAATCATCGCGGAGCTCTAAAGTCACACACACGCTGTTTACAAGCCGTTTATTAGCATTACTGACTAAACTATATTTACAACAGCCTTTTAATCACTTATTTAGGTGACCAATATGCCGAGCAGTGAGCAGTAAGTTCTTGCTTACTACGTTGTAAAGAACTAGTGAGCAAAATTAATTGTGGCTGTCTGAGTTCGTAGGCCCTGAGAGAAAAGTTGGACGTAGTTGGGCTAAAGTTAGTTTAATTAATCTGTCGCACTTACTTTTATTTAGCGAGGTAGGCGGTAGTGAAAAAAACTTAGCCGGGTTCTAACAGACCTGAGCTGTTTGCGCAAGCTGACGTCAGAGGAATTAACATTAGTTGACAAATTAACTAAGCATGAAAAAGACAGTATAGCTCTTAAAGTCTTACCTTGAGGTTTAATAAAACAGTGGGCTGTATGGGCAGCGTGTTTCTTTGATATAAGTTCAGCAGCTCCAGACAGTACTGGTGCGTTAGCCAGCGTTAAGGTTAACGGATCCAAGGGCCGTGGACGTCGCCTGTCCACTTTCAGCTGAAAAGTAAATGTAGCTCAAATATAGTTCTCTGTCTACCCTGCACTAGGTAGAATATTTTATTTGCGCGCAGTGACACTGGAACTTAATACGATGCAAAATGCAATCTTTTAATTGCATATTATGTACATTTCATCGACAGAAACATAATACCCGCCTTGGAGAGTCACCGTCATTGCAACCTCGCCACCCAAATTCCAACCGTGTCTTCGTCCTTCTCACTCTGAAACGCCAGACCACTTTTTTTTTATTTACTCCACAGGTTTTGGAACACATCCCGCCTCCTGCGCTGGGATTAGCTAGGAGCCATCATGCCACAATATGATTGGCTGGTAGTTTTATACTCGCAAGCAGCCCACTTATCATACTGCAAAAGGCGGGATTTTGTAGGAATTACCCCATTTTCTACACCCGGTGGCACATGACTGGGGTCTGTAACTCTAATTTTAAGGGTAGGATATTGTTGAAACATTTTTGACGACTATTTAAAGACGAAGCAACTGGTTAAACATTGGGTTAACCATAGTCTCTTCTGTGAAAAGAAGAGTCTATTTCCTAAGTCTAGTTCTCTCCAACTATAAGGTACTGGTCAGCTCTATAAACCACTATTTCACTGATGTCACTTTCTCTATGGTTTTTTTAACAGTAATAGTCCCATATGAGACCAGTTGTTGCCAAATCAAGAAACAACAAATTCAAGCTTAAATGACTAAATCTGTCAAAATATTGTTAATATTGTTAATGTTAATAGAAGATACTCAAAATATAATAAAACTGGATGTGCTTCAAATATGTTTGAGAAAATTCTGACAATTTCTACCCAGAACATTCAAAGTTTGAAACTGTGTACCAGTGACCTTGGATGAGCAATGTTTATTGCATAGAGGTTTCCAGGGTGGTGACGGTAGTTGCTATGGTATTCGTAGCATTTGCAAGGGTGCTAGGTGGTTGCTAGGTGGTCAATAAGTAGTTCCTAGGGCTTTTCCAAGTGGTTATTAGGGTGTTCATAGGTGCTTGCTATGTTATCCCAGGTGGTTGCTATGGTGTTACTAGGTCATTGCAATGGAATTCCAGGCGGTTGCTCTGGTGTTAAAAGGTGGTTCCTATGTTATTCCAGGCGGTTGCTCTGGTGTTAAAAGGTGGTTCCTATGTTATTCCAGGTGGTTGCTAGGGTGTTGGTAGGTTGTTGCTAGATGGTTGCTATGATGTTGCTAAGAGATTTCAATATGATCCCACTTGCAAGGTTGTAGCTAGTCAGTTACTAAAGAAACTCAGCTGGTAGCTAGTGTGTTGCTAGGTGGCCTTTATGGGGTCCCAGGTGGTTGCTATGGTCTGTCTCTGTGGTTTTAATATGATCCCAATTGGTTGCAAGGTTTTAACTAGTCAGTTGCTAAGGAAACTCAGCTGGTTGCTAGGGTGGTGCTAGGTGGCCTTTATGGGGTCCCAGGTGGTTCCTATGGTGTTTCTAGGTGGTTTCAATATGATCCCAGTTGGTTGCAAGGTTGTGGCTGATCAGTTGTTAAAGAAACTCACCTGGTTGCTAGGGTGTTCCTACGTGCTGTTATAGGATCCCCGGTGGTTGCTGATAAGGCTAATGAGTTAACTAGTTTGTTATTGTTGAAGAAAGGGTAAATTTATTTTTTAAAAAAGTTTAAACATGTAAAGGAAACAAACACAGCATAATATGCTGAAGGTATTCATAGGGGTTATGAGTATGTTTGTGAATAAATATACTTTATTTTTATGGGTGGATGCACAGATGAAATAGTAAAAAAAAAAAAAAAAAAGTTAAATTGCATTAAAATGATGCACCTGTAGTTCTGTACAGGAGTGTATGAGAGAGTGAATGATGAAAGTGAAGTAGTCATTTGCAGGCATAGTGGTATTTATACATGTGTCTGAATAGACTTCACTTCTGAGGATAAATGCCTGTCTGTGTCAAAGTGCAGGCCCACACACTTGTGCTGTGTGTGTGGGTGTGTGTGTGTGTGTGTGAGAGAGAGAGAGAGAGAGAGAGAGAGAGAGAGAGAGAGAGAGAGAGATTGGCCCTCTCTGACATTCCAGAACTCTTAACTGAAAACAGTTAGTTTATGTACTATAATTTGCTACATATTACAAAAAGCAGACTGAATTTTTTCACCATAAAGAAAATGCTCAAAACTCACGAAAATATTCACGAAATTGTTTACCTGCTGACACTGTTTGTGTAATGAGACTGATTGATTTGATGCAAAAAAATTTGTAGCGGGAATTGTTTGATTTATGACTGTTTAAAAACACATGAACATTTAGTAAAAGCCAAAACTGATAGTGCCAGATTTTGAATGCAAGTGAATGGGATGAGTGCAGTCTGCCTGTAATTTGGCTTTGTTGGGTCCTGGTGTACCCAGGTTTGACCGTGTGAATTTTGGTGGGTGTATCTTGAGAATTGAAGAGTTTAAAAACGTTTTGAGTGTATTCCTATGGGAGAAAAAATGTTGTTCGGAACATTGCTACCTGGCACCTGTAATTCTGACCCCTCCCAAAAGCACAAGCACACTATTTCCGTATAGGATTCTGCAGAATTTTGTGGCTCTATGTCAAAAATGGCAACCCATGAAAACAGAAGAATTTTGCAGAGAGAATAATAATAAGAAGAAGATGATTAAGAAGAACAGAATGTTGCCTCTTTCCAGGCAACATAATAACAATTGTTGTAGCCTATGCCCTTCTGTATAGCACTAATTTCCTAACTGAGCTTGCCAGCCTGAATCAAATCAGTCACACACACAAGTAGTCATGTTCAACTCCCCTGCTTTATTTATCCAAAACTTCCCACCAACAATAGCTATCCTCTATCATTCCTCCTGCTTAGGTGATGTCACTATTTCAACTTAAAAGCACATATCCCAATACATGACATCCCTCAATTACTTAGACATAAGCTAATAATTACATAAAGATCTCCTTTAACGGTTGTTTTTGACTGTATCTTTGTCCAAGTTACATAAGAAAACATAAAGTCCACAAGTCTGTTTTGCATCATTTCCTAACCTTTCTTTTCTAACCTATACAGGTTCCATTTTGAACAGCTTTCCATTAACGTTGAACTGAGTACACAACAGATGAACAGGTGACTCGACGAATCAGGACGACGAAGTCCTTTAGCCTTTGAGGTAGTTTTTTCTGCCTTTGCCCTATTAAAGATTCCGTCAAATGACTGTAGCCAAACTGTGGCTCACAGCTTTCTGAACAGTTTATGGGTGTTTGTATTGGAATGTGTGTGTCCTGATGTAAGTCAGCATTGTCTCTGCTCTCAATTTCCTGTTTGTCAGTCTTTTTCTCTGTGCAGTATTTCTTGACAAAAGTTGTGCTGTGGCTGTATTGAGTGCCTGCAGGAGATTCAATGGTCACTTTGTTCTCTGTTCTGTATGCTACTGTGTGAATTCATCTGCTTTCTCTTGTCTAACCAACACTTGGTCTTCAATAGCCACATCAGCTTTGTATTCAGCTTTGCGAAGTTCATCTGCATACAGTTTGTATTTCCCTTTCTGTTCTGCACCCTTGTCATGCACCTCCAAATCCACATGTTCAGGTATAAGCTTGCCTCTTATCCTTCAGTTGAACAGCAACTCAGCAGGACTCCTACCTGTGGTGTTGTGCACGATTCCTCTGTACACTGTGACATACTTCCTTTTGCCAGTCAAGCCCTGCGGATTGTGCTATCTGCATACTTTTCATGACTGAAGCATTCTGGCGCTCCACCTTGCTTAAGCCCACTTTGGTTTGGTCCTCAGATGTCTGATTCCATTTTCAGCACAAACGTTTCTGAACTCGTTTGATATAAACTGAGACCCACTGTTGGAGTTAAATGTGACTGGAATCTAATGTCTGCTCAATTTTGACTCCAGACTATCAATCCTTTTTATTGCAGGTGTAGATGTGAGCATGTCACATTCATAATGTCTGCTGTAGTAATCAACTACAACTAGAATTGAATGTTTTGAGGGCAAAGGCCCAAGTAAGTCTACAGCTAGATCCTGCCACAGTCCATCTGGCAATGGTGTTGGGTGCAGAGGTTCTGGTACGTTTGGGTGTGACACAATCTGACAACCATGACAGATTTTACAATGTCTCTCTGCTGTCTTGTCCATACCAGGTCACCATACTTTGCTCCTTATGTGCTGTTTAGTCCCTACAACTCCTAAGTGTCCCTCATGAGCCAATGTGAGTGTTCATGCTTGTAATGCTTTTGGCAGTACTATGCGTGTGCCCCATAGGACCAGATATCCCACAACACATAACTCACTGGCTATGGGTGCATATGCCATGCACTTTTCAAAATGTCTACTGTCAATGGCTTTTCTCACCTCACACAGTTCTGGATCTGTCTTTGATACCTGTTCCACATTCTTTGTGGTTAAAGCTTTGGGAGTAGCACTGACAGCAACAAACCTCATATATTCATCTGAGCCATGTCTGTGTTTTTCCTCCACTGCAGTTTTTCCTAGCAGATGTGACAGCGTGTCAGCAATGTTCACTTTTCCTGCTTCATGGAAAACTTTTACGGTTGCAGATGCAGTACCCACAACTTGATATAGGCACAGAGTTTCAAGTGTAGAGTATATATAGATTCCAATGGTTTATGGTCAGTTATAAGGTCAAACTGTCTGCCATACACATAGGAATGAAATCTCTCACAAGCCCACACAAGAGCTAAAGCCTCTCTTTCTGTTTGGGAGTATCTCTTCTCACAGTCTGTCAAACTCCTACTGATGTAGCACACAGGAACCATCTCACCTTGATATCACTGAACTAGCACAGCTCCTAGTCTGGACTACCCTGAACGGGGTGCCAACCCATCACAGAGCACAATCACACACACACAAATTACAGACAATATGGAATGTCTTTGAACCGGGGGAAGAAACCGGAGTACCCGGAGGAAACCCCCCAAAGCCACGAGAACATGCAAATGCGCACACAGGACGGAGGCAGGATTTGAACCCCCAACCCCAGAGGTGCGAGGCAAACATGCTAACCACTAAGCCACTGTGCACCCCGTGGGTATGTGTATTGCTGTTACATAAAGTTTTTCACATGGTTATTATGAACAATGACTTCAAACATGACTGGTCATATTAAAATGCTAAATTTGAAAAGTAAGTAGCATAAAGTCAGAAATATGAAAAATTATATGTAGAAATCTTGTATTCATGAAATGTGCTCTTTTCTCAACAAATCCCTATGTACTTAGGAGGAGTTTGTGCTTTTGGTGCTGAAAACACTTTTTAGTGAGTTTAAAGGTGCTATGACCTCAGGAAACCTCAGGACTTTTCGAGCAAACACATGCATGATTGTTTGTATTAAAATGCATAATTTGATAATAAAGTGGCAAAAAGTCAAAAATATTAAAAAATGATATATAGGAAGTTTGTGTTCATGAACTATGCTCTGACTCAGTCTTTTCTCAACAAAAGGCACTTGTATTGTTTTTTAATGAAGTTTTACACATGGTCATGATGAAAAAATGACTTCAAACATGACTGTTTATATTACAATGTATTATTTGGTAATATAGTGGCAAAAAATCAGAAATATGGAAAATTATATGTAGAAAGCTTGTATTCATGATATGTCCTCTGACACCCTCTTTTCTCAACAAATCCATATGTTTGCTACTGACACTGAAAATGCTGTTTAGAGAGTTTCAAGGCTCTATGAACTCAGGAAAGTGACTTTTCAAGCAAACTCATTCACATAGGTGCATTTATTGCTGTTAAATTAAGTTTTTCACGTAGTTATTATGAAAAATGACTTCAAACATGATTGTTTACTTTAAAATGCATAATTTGATAATAAAGTAGTAAAACGTCAGAAATATGTAAATTTATGTCTTAAAGCTAGTATTTAGAAAATATGCTTTATCACACTGCCACATAATGTTGCATTTTTTATTGTGTGTGTGTAATTGATGTAATTATTGCCCCATGTACCTGGTTATTGTTGTCTTGTTACCTCCATGACATCAAAGTGTTTGGTCTCATGCTCACGTTATCGTGAGACTCAGTGAGGTCACTGCATCATGCCACGTCATTACTTGCCGACGTGGTTGTTTACGGAAGTTGTTTTAAACGGGAGGAGAGACAACGGTATAGAGTGTGCTCCGCTGTTCACGATAGACCTCTAGTGGATTACCGTCGTGCATGCCCATGGAGATCACCGCTGAGGAATACTGGTGGGATTATTTTTTCTTTTTATACTTTTTTGGCTCATGGAGGCATTCACCAGCGACATTATTCAACGCGGCAATTCTTTTACCACAGGACAAAGACACTGGTGAGGACGATCCTTTAAGACAGTAATCTTTGTATACACTTTTTCAGCAGGACTTTTACACAGCAAGAAAGACTGTGGGTGCAGGAGTTTATTGTAAATATTTGGTGACATAATATACAAAAGGAAAGTCGCCAAATATTTACAATAAATCCCTGCACCCACAGTCTTTGGTGTTTGTTTGGTGTTGTTAATTGGTCTTGTAATTAAAAAAAAAAGATGAGCACATCAAAGATCACAATGAAGAAAAACTTTATTGCAGCACAGCAGTGACAAAGTACCTGAAGCACTTCGGGTTCATCAGCGTCAAAGTGA
Source organism: Pangasianodon gigas (assembly GCA_022758105.1). Classification (NCBI taxonomy): domain Eukaryota; kingdom Metazoa; phylum Chordata; class Actinopteri; order Siluriformes; family Pangasiidae; genus Pangasianodon; species Pangasianodon gigas. The sequence continues at coordinate 17,722,483 of CM040466.1, forward strand.
ACCTCAAACAATATCAGCACAGACATTTTATACTGTTTTTCAAACCAGTTTTTCTGCCCATAATGTAAATGAAGTTTCGCTCTAACTGTAAATTAAGGATAACATTTGATGCGATCACTTTCCATTCTCACATTATTGATGTCATTACAGGTTTGACCACCCAAATGCTGGGGTGATAGGATTGTCTAGACAGGTGCCTTTCTGAATGATAATTACGGTCATATACCACTTTGTTCAGGGATGGTTCTTGATGTCCCATTGCCGCTCCCATGCTATAATTGATTGAATGTCACTTCAGGTGGTATTAGCCACATATTGCTGAGACTGAGGTGAATTGTCCCTATGACAATTAAACCCTTTTTGGGGATCGAGCTTATCCTAACACATCTCAGGGTTGAATCTGCTTAGAGGTAATCTGTAATTTCTTACAGTCCCCCTTTGATGCTCTGGTCCTAAAAGAAGCATCATATTCACTCCTTTATTCAGATTACACCTCCCTTATTGGGCAAGTGCCCAGTGGTGGTGAATCCCTGAGTTAGGTTGTCCTCCTCTGGCCACCCTTGCTCCCTCCAATTAGGCAAAAGTTATCATAGGGTTATAATTTGGTACTATATAAAATGTTTCTTGGATTGGAAAGAGAGGCATTCAAGAACCATCACAGCCAGCGGGAGCGTCCTAAGGTGATCACTGAGTTATCTGCAATTTGGCGTCTTAATTACAGAACACATACAGCATAACATAATGCACTGGTAAACAATGAGGAAGATACATATGCAAATAGCTGTTTTGAAGGTTACATCCCAAATTAAACCTGAATAGGCAATATCTAAGTCTCTGTCATGCATTTGTTTTGTCAGAACCTCTTCCTTCTCTTCAAGACCTTGTTGTGCTTTAACAATGTGACTATCTTTCCTTTGCATCAGTGACATTAGCATATTGTCTAGTAACTCAAAATCAAATTCTCAGATATTTTCCATGAAACCTAGCTGTTCCTCTGGATTGAATGACATCATCTGTTGGGTAACATTTAGATATGGAAAGTAATAATTTCCTATAGACCATGTTGACTCTGGTCTCATACAAAATGAGGTGACATTGATCGGGCAAAATGTCTGGCTACCACTGACAAGGATGGAGAAGTGATCCAGTATTCTTATCTGAAAATATTACCCTAATGAAATTATTGTGGATATAAGTTATGAAATCCTAACCAACTGTAGTATGCAACTGTATGTTATGGGTAATTTACATTTCTGCAATCTGTCCATAAAAGCCCTGAGGTTAACTGAAGTGGAGTTAAAGCAGTCTTTCGGTCCAAACCACTTCATGATAACCTCCTCTGTGAAGAGATTAGCTGGAACTTTAACAGCTAATACTTACTTTAAAATGTGTGAAATTTCTTGGTATTTGATTGAGGCAAACTGTGCACAGTATACTTCTTTTTGCATATTGTTGAAAGCCTTTCTTGTTTGATGAGTGATGACAGATAGGGCAGATGCGATGGTGTGAACATCCTGTATAGTCTCCTCTTCTTCCTGGAGTCCCTCTTGTAGATAAGCATCTGTTTGCAAAACCTGCAGCTCTTATAGGTGGAACCCACACTGGAGTGTCACCACATCTGTGCAGTAACATGTTGTCATGTACGATTAGCTGGGCATCATGCTTGGCAAATGGACCATCTACAATCGTTTGTCCATCGCCCTTCAGTCTGATTGCTTCTGTTACTGAAGGGTCACTCTGTTGAGTGCTTTTCAGGTCTACTGGCTCTCTAATGTTGATAGCTGCAACTGATTCTTGCTCTGGGACACCTGAAAATGTTATTCCTTCCACAGCAGCTTTCTTTGCTAGCTCATCAACTATTAAATTAATATCGGCATGTTTGTCTGGTTTGCAAACAGGCCAAATTGGGGCTAATGATGAAGAAAGGCAAGGCCTAATAACACCCTGTTCTAACAGAGAATCCATAGTACGCTATATGTAGGAATGTGCCTCATCTGGGTAATTGCACTGTCTGAGGGAGGGTGGGTAATGTCCCTGAACCTTCACTTCCATCACACTAGTATCAACGCAGCCACATGCTTTGAATTAGCAAAAACACCTCTGTTTTGATCCAAAAGTTCTGATGACTCTGAATCTTCCACTGATAACAATGTATCTAAATCATAAAATGTAGTTCCTGTTTTCGAATCGTTTGCCGGGAGTTTCTTGCCTGTGTCAGCATTTAAACTATACTGTTTCTTTCTTTTTTATTAATCATTTTGTGACATTGTTTTCATCTGCTGAATTTTTCACTTTCCTTTCTGCGTTATTTTCATTTTTTCGAAGAACGCTTTTGTTTTTTCGTCAAGACAGCGAGCGGAGGCCATCCACACAGTCTAAAATAATATCAACAAATCTTCGACTAAGGTATGTTAAACATGTCAAACATTCAGCTTGTTCAGTGTGTCGAGTGCAGGATGTTTAGTTATTCTTCCATTGTTAGTAATAGCTTTATCTGTGCTAAGTGTATATTAGTTAGCTCTCTGACCGAGAAGATTGCAGCTTTAGAGGTGCGCATCTAGACTCTAGAGAGGGTCAGTGAGAGTGAGAGCAGCATAGTTTCTGTAGGTGAAAGTCTGGATGCCTTAGCAATCCCCCAACTCTGGCATTAGAGCCCTCACAGTGGGGCGAATGGGTGACGACTCGGAGGCATAATCGCAAAGCCAAAGCTAATGCTAAGGCTCGCCCATGGGAGCACCACTCCTCTCCACTTCACGTGTCTGACAGATTTGCTCTCCTCAGTGAAGCACCCACTGAGAAACCTGAAAGAGCTCTGGTTATACGAGACTCTATCTTGCAGTACATTCAATTAGTTAGGCCTTTAGAGGCACCAGCAGCTTTAGTTAGGTGTATACCGGGAGCCAGGGTGCAGGACATAGCAGGTAATCTTAGGGTCTTAGGCAAGCATGGGTTCTCAAAGATAGTTATTCATGTAGGTGCTAATGATATACGCCTTCATCAGTCATAGGTTACTAAGAGTAACATTGTAGAGGAGTGTAAATTAGCGAAGGCGATGTCCAAGTCTGTACTATGCTCTGGCCCCATCCCAATGCGGCGTGGCAATGTAGCTTACAGCAGGTTATGGTTGCTGAATTGCTGGATGTCCAGGTGGTGCTCCAAAATCAATGTGGGCTTTATAGATAATTGGAATAGTTTTGAGGGCCAGGCTGGCCTGTTAGGGCAGGACTGTGTCCATCCCATTCAGGAGGGTGCTGCTCTCATTTCTTGCAGCATAGTACGTAGTCTCAGAACAGGCCTAGTTAATCGGTGACAATCCAGTGCCAAGTCCAGGGAGCAGACAAGTAGGCTAAACTGACCATCTGCTAGCTGCACTGAGTCGTCACTTAGGTTCCAACATATTGAGACTGTGTTTTATAATGATAATCTAGGTGTCACACAAAAACCTAAAATTCAATTAAATCCCGATTAAAAAACCTAACCTTGACTCCTGTCAGCTGTCTAACTATAGGCCAATATCGAACCTCCCCTTTATCTCCAAGATCCTAGAAAAGGTTGTAGCACAACAGCTATGCTCATACCTACATAGAAATAAAATTCATGAAATGAAATGGTGGTACCATCATGAAATTCAAGAAAACATTCATGACTCCACAACCTTGTCTTCACGCTGAGGATTACGCCAAATACGATTGTTGCCATAGTCAATGATATAATCACGCTTAATCATAATAACTGAACCTAAGATACTGGGACCATCACCAGTTCTACTGAGCCAGGCTTTGTCTTTGAAATCATCTTTGCTGATTTGGAATGACATATTTTCTGTATGAGATGCAAGAGAAACCATTCCAACAAAACCTTCTAGTGTTATTGTGTCTTTACCATTCTGTGGGTGATTGTCAGACAGAAGAATTGTTAATGAAGCACCAGAATCAACTAACCAATCATTGCATCAGCCTCCAACAGCAATATTTATGATTGCTCTACCATGATTGTCTCACGCCAGGGGTGCTACATGTGAAATGGAGGCCTGGGATCCCTTATGCTTATGGGATCCCTACTTGCTCAGTCTGTTTACCATAGCCTGTAATAAATTAACATATTTACAATATATATACATATATACGTGTACACATATATATATATATATATATATATATATATATATATATATATATTTTAGTCCATTTATTTCTGTAAAGCTGCTTTGTGACAATGTCCATTGTTAAAAGCGCTGTTACAAATAAAATTGAATTGAATTAACTGGTTAAAATCAATTTTAGGAGCAGTTCTCCTATGAAAAAACTTGCATTCCCTGGAAATATGTCCTTCTTTGCCACATGAATAACACACTGGGTGGGTTATAAGGAGGTCTCTCGTTTTGTCTCTCAGGAGCATGGCCCTCATTTTTCTTGCAGCCTCCATTCTGGTATGGCTTTTTAACACTTACTGTTGACACAGGATGAGATTTCTTTGAATTAGAATTACTGTTGTAAAACTATCATTTTGGCAATGAAGTTGTTGTACTCAGAGTGATGTGTTGCATACATTGCCACAGCAGAACGGGTGAGTGGGTAAATTTGAAGCTGACATCAATCTGAGTAATATCAGGATTGCCACTGAAAGATTTAAACGCCTCCAGTAACCGTTCTGAAAATTCCACCAGGTACTCCCCTTTTCTCATACTCATCTGATCTGTTCAAGCAATGCCTGCTTGCTTTCCAATTTTTTACAGTTCTGTCTTTCACTTTCTCAGACAGAGTATTGGGCATACGCATAGTTAGCAAAATACATAGATCATCATCTGTAAACTTGGACTGAACTGGTGCCATGGGAAATCTAATTGTAAAGTCCGAGTGTTGACTACTGCTAAGTGATTGAGAATCTCTCTCCCAACCCTCATCACCATCTTCCTGAAAATCTGAGACTCGGTTACAAAGCATGGCACCTACAGATCTCTTACTGGTGTTTTTCTCAACCGTGCCATTTTTATTATAAACTGATAAGCAGCCTTTGCTTCTTTGCTTTTGCTTCATGTGACAGTGTTTCAATCGACGATCTAAGCATGCTATTGTTAGTTTTAAGAAGCGCAATCTCATTCTGCATTCTGACCCTTTCCTCTTTCCAGATTGTTTCACTAGCCTGGAACATTTTTGTAGAAATTACCCCGTCACTGAGTCTAGAATGAAGCTGCGCATTTTCAGACTCCACTTCATCTAGCCTTCTCTTAGTCACTTTATACAGGGCAAAAACTGCGTGAAGCGCATTTGCAACTTTTCCTTTTTTATTTCTAGGCATTTTGGGATCATTTTCAAACTGGAAGATAGCTCACTTAAACGGCTCATCGGCAACATTCTTTATCCCGTCATACATTCCCTGTGAGCCATGCTTGGCGAAGTATTTAACAATCAGCTCTTCCATCCTCAAAATCTTATTGAATTGTCTTTCTGAATGATAGTTAAGGTCACGTACCACTTTGTTCAGGGATAGTTCTTGATGTCCCACTGCCGCTCCCATGCTATAAGTGATTGAATGTCACTTCAGGTGGTATTATCCACAGACTGAGGTCAAACTGAGGTGAATTGTCCCTATAATAATTAAGCCCTTTTGGGGAACAAGCTTATCCTAACAAATCTCAGGGTGGAATCTGTTTAGCGGCAGTCTGTAATTTCTTACACTCTTCACCGCGCACTGTTAGAGTACGAACTAATTGTAACCAGTGCCTCGCAGGGACAAGTTGTTACAGAGGGGTGGCCCATATGGGGACTCTTTTTAGTGTGTGTTATTATAAAAAAGGGGGAAAAAATGGAGCTCACAAATGAGCACAATGTAAATAGCAACACTGTTGACGGGAGTGTCAAGGGTAGTACCATGAATCCTGCAATGGATTTTATGGCAGGCCTGTTTGTGGCTAGGTGCAATCCCACCACTGAAATAACGTCAATGCTTAGTTCACTGTATAATCTCTGATGATGAATCTGCTGTGAATATGCCTATTACTGATGCAAATACAATGCAAACACTTGAGACAGAGTTTGGACACGTAAAGAGTGATTTATTGGCCTTAAAAACACAGGTTGAAACTCTAGAGGTGGGTCACAGACAATCAGTTGACAGCACTCTTAAATAGGGAAGCTGCTTTAAGTGGAGGCTAGCTTCAAGACACTGCATGATTCTTTACAGCAGTCCTTGGAAAAACTTGAGAGGGTGGTAGTAGCTTGTTTCCTCAGGAGGGATGCTAAGTGAAAGAGTCAGATGAAGAAGGTTAGGCAAACCAGTACTCCTACACTTTCTAGACTACATGCTCTTTCCCCAGCTACCTCTCATTTTACCACAATACACCACCCCATATCCCACCATGATAACTCTCAAGCATGTGTTCTACCTCGCACAACTCTGAGCAGTATATACACAGTAAATCAACCCCAACATATCCTGCCACCCACCACCTTACACTCTCATGTCCTGTCTGGTGCGTCTTCATTCTGTGCGAGACCTCCTATATGCCTAGACTTCCCCTCCTTCAATCCTAGGGTTGCCGGCTACCTGTTGCTAGAGGGACAGTGAGCAAAGGACTATTGGCAGAAGGTTGGTATGCAGAACTCCAAAGAAAAGAGTATCAAGAAATCACCTGGAAGCTGAGGTCCCAGAGATCTTGCTGTGGTGTCTGTCATACAGCCTCAATACTCCAGACTTACACCCTCCCTATTCCAGGTACCACTGACGGTTGGTGGGAAGGAAGTAAAGTGATCATTGACACAGGCAGTACACATGCAGCAGAGTCTATGGAGGCAACTGGAAGAGGATATGACCAACATGCACCCACACCTCCAACAAAAATTCATTATGGCAGATGGGAAAGTGCATCGCTCCTGAGCCAAGAGGCCTATCCCAGGCCACATTACCAGTGGATGCCAGACTCTCCTAAGCCCAAACAGCATCAGCTAGATTCAGCGGAGTCTCTGTATTATGCATTAACACCAGAACCAGTACTACCATGCCTGACAGCATCCTGTGATGAGTCTGCTCCTACTTGGGACTCCGACAATCAGCAGGAGCTGAGGAAGCTAATGGAGGCTTGGCCTTTCTTCACCTCCAACATATTGGGCCAGACCGTTGTGGTGAGACACCAAATTTCCACCCTGGATGAGGTACCAGTAAAAAGATCATACAGAGTGTCACTGTTTAAGAAAGACATAATAGAAGAATGTGTTGACAGAATGCTACAGAATGACATCATAGAGCCCTCCTCATCTTCATGGTCCCCACCTCTGGTCTTAGGGCCTAAACTGGATGGCTCCTACCAATTTTGTGTAGATTACAGGAGGGTGAACAGCAAGACCATTACGGATACTTATCTAATGCCCATACTACATGACATCCTTGAATCCTTGGAAGGCATGTCCTGGTTCACTACCTTGGAGTTGCAGTTCGGATACTGGCAGGCGGAGACGGAGAAAGAAAGCAAACAGAAGACAACCTTTATCACCACCAAGGGCCTATTCCAATTTTTAAAAAATGCTGTATGAATTACACAATGCTGCTGCAACCTTTCAACAGCTGATGGTGCGAGTGCTGAATGAGCTAAGGGGAAGGATCTGCTTCGTTTACATTGATGACATCATCATATATTCTAAGACCTGCGAACAGCACACAAAGGACCTCAGTGTAGTATTGCAGAGACTCACCCAATCCAATCTGACACTCAGTATGAAAAAGTGTCACTTCTTCAAGCAGCAGCTGAAGTTTCTAGGCCATATTGTCTCCAGATGGGGGGTGGAAGCTGAAAGCTAAAACCCAAGTGGTGGCGGACAACCCAGTGCCAACTGACCTGAAGTTTCTCCAGCACTTCCTGGGTTTAGCGAGGTGTGTAAGTTAGTTCATTCCATAAGTTCATTCCGGGTTTGGCCGACCTGGCGGCACCATTAAACCACCTGAAGAAAAAAGGGGTAAAATGAGAGTGGTTACCAGAGTGTCAAGCTGGCTTTGAGGCATTGAAGACTGTACTACAAAACCCATCAGTGCTCGCACATCCCAACCTCCCCCTGCCTTTCTAGGTTCACATGGATGCCAGTGAGCTTGACCTGGGAGCCATACTGACCCAGCAGTCTGAGGAAGGAGAGAAAGTAATAGCATATACATCAAGGACATTAAGAGGGGCTGAGCTGAACTACTCTACCTCAGAGAAGGAGTGGCTAGCAGTGGTTTGGGCAGTAGAAAAATGGAGACATTTCTTATAATTAGTAGAGTTTGAGGTCTTTACTGACCATGCATTGCTCGCTTGGGCATTCATTTGCCCAAAGACCTCCTCTTGCCTGAAAAGGTGGACTCTGCAGCTGCAACAATTCAACTTCATAAAGCACTACAGAAAGGGCTGTCTTCCACTCCCATGCGGGGCTGGTAGGCGAATTGCAAAGGCTCAAGTGACGGCTCAACTAGTGAATGGAGGTGCTTCAGGACTAGCCTCTCCAGTGATTTCATGGCATATGAAGTCAAGGCCACTGGTCTGTAGTCACTGAGGGTGTTTTGTTGCTTTTTCTTTGGGACAGGAACAAGGCATGATGTCTTCCACAGAACAGGGACGGTCATCAGGCTCAGGCTCAGGCTGAAGATGTACTGAAAAACCCCACACAGCTGACTAGCACATCCTCTGAACACTCTGGGACTGAGGCTGTCAGGCCCCGCAGCCTTGCCTGGGCGTAGTCTGCTGAATTCTCTTCTCACATCTTCCTCAGTTATGGTGACTACTGGCCCCGGAGAGCTGTTAGAAAGCCCTGATGGGGGAGGGGAGCCAGGCTTAGGTGAGAAGCCAGAAGCCAGCAGAGTCGTTGAGGAGAGATGGTGGGGTGAGGGTACTGGGGGAGGGGAGCCAGGGGAGGGGTGTAGAGGTAGATGGTGGTGAGAGGAATTCGAGGGGGGGGAATCCGTGGAGAAGCTGGGGGGAGGGTGGGCAGAAGCCAACTCATCAAACCTGTTAAAGTACAGGTTTAACTCATTGGCATCATCCAGGTCTCCTTCCCTCCCCTGGTCGGTCTTTTTCCCTTGGCCGGTGATTGCTCTCGTGCCACTCCATACCTCCCTACTGTTCTTCTGCTGAAGTTTCCTCTCAAGCTTCCTCCTGTAACACTCCTTACCCTCTTTGATCTTTTCCCTCAGCTCTGTCTGTGCCTTCCACTCCAACCTACTAGGGGGCCATCTCAGTAGATTGAAGACCCTGCTACATGTGTTGGAGGTGGCCGACAGAATAGAAAAACATGTGGGAGTATGTCAAACTGTGTACCACCTGCCAAAAATACAAATATGAGAACACCAAACCCTCAAGTTTCATACAATCCACAGAAGTACCAGAGGCAGGGCATACCCTGGGGATGGACCTCATGGGACCCTTCCCTGCCAATAAAAACCAAAACATCTACTTGCAATCCACCTGATGGTGGATTATTTTGCCAAGTGGGTAGAGATGTTCCCTCTGCAAGACAGCAAAACCCCTAAGACTGTGAAAATACTAAGGGAGGAGATCTTTACCCGATGGGGGTACCTAAGTTCCTGGTCTCTGATCATGGTCCCCAGTTTATGTCATTGCTGCTGGCCTTTGCAAAAAGTGGGGAGTAATGCAAAAACTCACCAGAAGTTACCACCCACAGACAAACCTGATGGAAAGAGTCAACAGAACCCTAAAAGTTGTGATCTCATCTTATGTGAGAGACCAGCATGATACATGGGACAAGTGGAGTTCCGGTTTCCGGAGCTAATTGTAACCAGTGCCTCTCAGGGGCGAGTTGTTACAATATTAAAATTCATATTTTGACAATAATAAGTGTTAAAAGGTCAAAAATATGAAAAATCATGTAGAGAAAGGTGCTTTTCATCAAATATACACTAACACACTGTTTTCTCAACAAATGCCTATGTGCTAACACAAGTGTATGCTGTTTTTCATGCAAACACATACTTGCACGTGGGTATTATAGTTTTAATAGAGGTTTTTCACATTGTTTTGATGGAAAATGATATGAAAACACATCCAAAGATTCATCAAATCAAAAAGGATTGGCTTAGATTGATGATCTTCAGATAGATGTTACAGAAAAGTCTGTGTTCAAGCACAAACATTATCAATCAATACCTGCTTTAAACTGATCTGGTACAATTGGATAATGAGAACATATACAACACTGGAAAAGTTGAATAAATTTAATCCAAATATTTTAGACATCTGTGGAAAATGTACAACCCATAAGGGACCATTATTTCATGTATTTGACAATGTGAGCACCTACAGTTCTTTTGGAAAGAATTAATTGGTACAATATCTAAAATTATTGGTAAAGAAATCCCTGTTTGCCCCAAGATTTGTATCCTTGGTCTTCTTTCGCCTTGCCCTATCTTTGAAGTTACATGAACAGATGTTCATAAAATTTGTGTCTATTACACGTGAAATGCCTGATTGCCATATAACTATTCATGGTCCATATTTATCACTCTGGATAAAAGCATTGTCTTCTTGTTTAGCAGTGGAAAATCTCACCTATACAATCAACCAAAAAAGCACATATTTTATAAGATCTGGGATTCCTTCCTTCACTTTCTAGAACAGAATGAGTTGACTCTTGAGTAATACAATGTAAAAAATAAATGTTTTGAAAAATTGTGGAACTGAAGAACTAAATGTCGACTCAACAAAAGAAACCAAGTAATTGCCCCAAAACAGAAAGAGGAATTGTGGTAATCACAGCTGGATGGTTTCCATTAAAATTAAAAATATATATTTACCACATAGATTTTATTGTGTTCAGTCAATCTATCAAGTCGAATTGACAAATCTCTGTTGGCTGAACGAAACATGGAATAAGCAAAACCTTTTACGCATGCACATGAGAAAACATTCTGGGCACGTTTGAAATAGTGGTGCATGGAAGACCAGGTGCAAAAGACACAAACATCCATTAAGAAGAGACCACCATCATAAGGTGAGTACTGAATACTGAAGATATTAGAAGTCCATATTTAAGCTCAAGTTACTGCAGCTATAATTCTGTAATTTTAAATTAAGCAAGGTAGACCAGGGAAATCATCTGATGACTCTTGCAAATCTTAGCTACTATGGTTCCTGCCAAATTTTTGTGCCAGCTACATCAACTAGACAGGTTTTGCTTAAGGAACAAAATCTTATTATTATTAATATATATGTGTATATAATAATTGTTTAATGTAAAATTTACATTTTTCATTTCATCACATTAAAGTGTCATTCTTAGGAGGTTAAACCCTTGAACCTTCATTTTGGTGGAAATCTGAAGGAAGCACTTTGAGTTTTAGTGTGTAGTTGACAATAGTTTTTCTTATTCTCCATTTAAAATCTGACAAAATGCTGTTATGTCATCCTTTGCCTGCACCATGGACTTAGAGCAAACAAAACTCAGACCATCTTCTGGTCTGAATTTGGAGCTCGTGCTCTGAGCACATTCAAAGCCACTCTGCTGAAAATAGTGTATACTGTTTTTCTTGCTATTATTATTATTCTTGCTATTTTATGAACAATTTTCCCTGTCAAAACCATGTAAGTTTTCAGAAAACTGTTTTTGGTGGGCTCATTAGGTAGACTTACCATATTTATTATAGTTTTATTACAGCTTATAATACAAGTATTGTGGTGATCTATGGGAAATTTGTGAGTAATTCATTTTATTTATTAATTTTTGGCAGGTGTTTTATCCTCAGAACTCCATGTAGTGCTGCTATTACATGTTTTCCTTGCCACATCAAGACATCCTGTTCAAGCACTACGGACTTCACCATTGGTCAGTAAATGCAGCTTCATTTCCCTGTTTACATCCAGAATGTGTTTGTGTCTTTTTTTTTTTTAAATAGGAGCCTTAAAAACACATTTGTGGAGGGTACACCCTAAATCTGGCAAAAATGAGAATACCACATTCTCACGTGATAACTGTGAGTTTAAAGATGTCTGCTGTCAGTCAACATTTCTTCACCATTTAAGGAGACATCTTCAAAAACCATGAGAGGTTTCGGTGTCCATTTTCAAACTGTAATTTTACCAGCAACAATTACAGCACATTTAGCATTCAAAAGACCAAGAAACACAAATCCCATGGACTGCATGACATCAGGACATCAGTTTGTGCAGGGAATAGTTGCAATGATGAGGGTCCTACATCTTCCTCACAAAGCTTGCAAAGTGCAGGTGATGAGGTAGGAGTACAGACTAATGCCTTTGACCCTGTAGACACCCAGCAGGCACTTCAACACAAGCTTGCAGCCTTGTTTTTGTGTATGCAGACTGTAAGGGACCAATACAATCAAGGAACACAGAATTTCCTAACAAAAGAAGATTTTAATAAATCAAAACATATTTACAAAAAATACAAAGTAAATTTAAAAAATCAAAATAAATGTTTAACCCTATGAAAGAGGTCAACTGAACAGAACTAAACTCAAATTACTGAGAACCCCAGAGAACTGAACAGAACAAAACTGACCTAACAAATGAAACAACAGGGGCACATTTATACAAACAGACTAGTCCACTTTAGACACACAAGGAGAAACAAAAACACCACAAAATACAAAATACAACATTAAAGACAAGGCCAGCTGAATAATTGAAATAAAGATAGAACAAATAAATCTCAAGAAAGAATAAAGAAAGAAATACATAATTATTAATAAGAAAATAAAAAAACAAGCACAAAACACCCCACTCTCCCCACAGTCAATCTGCCTCTTGATACTGTCAAGCGGTACTTAAAAATAACAATGGATGCGGCGTGTTGGTCCTTTATACGCACAGATCTCTGTCAAAGATTCCACAATCACCATACACCAGCTCCAGCCATGCACTCCTCAGCTCATCCCATACAATGGTAACTTAAACTCAAATATTTCTGTACTCAAACTCACTTATTTCTGTAAAGCTGCTTTGTGACAATATCCATTGTTAAAAGCACTATACAAATAAAATTGAATTGAATTGAATTAAACTCAAAGCAAACAGTATTAAGAAAAGTGTGTACAGTACAACATAAACTAGAATGTGTGCACTCCAACCAGTCAATGATGCACTGGAATTAATAAAGTATGTGTATCAGAAACCAAGTCTGAGTCTTGATGTGTAATGATTACTGCTATGCAAATATATAAACCACTGAATGAACTGAAACGAAGGAATCTAAATATACACCGATCAGCCATAACATTAAAACCGCCTGCCTAATATTGTGTAGGTCCCCCTTGTGCCACCAAAACAGCTCTGACTCATCAAGACGTGGACTCCACAAGACCTCTGAAGGTGTGCTGTGGTATCTGTCACCAATATGTTAGCAGCAGATCCTTTAAGTCCTGTAAGTTGCGAGGTGGGCTCTCCATGGATTGGACTTTTTTGTCCAGCACATCCCACAGATGCTTGCTCGGATTGAGATCTGGGGAATTTGGGGCCCAAGTCAACACCTTGAACTCCTTGTCATGTTCCTCAACCCATTCCTGAACAATTTTTGCAGTGTTGCAGGGTACATTATCATTCTGAAAGAGGCCACTGCCATTAGGGACTTGGTCTGCTACAATGTTTAGGTAGGTGGTACGTGTCAAAGTAACATCCACATGAATGCCAGGACCCAAGGTTTCCCAGCAGAACATTGCCCAGAGCATCACACTGCCTCCGCCGGCTTGCCTTCTTCCCATAGTGCATCCTGGGGCCATCTCTTCCCCAGGTAAGCAACACACATGCACCCGGCCATCCACATGATGTAAAAGAAAACGTGATTCATCAGAACGGGCCACCTTCTTCCATTGCTCCATGGTCCAGTTCTGATGCTCACGTGCCCACTGTAGGCGCTTTCAGCAGTGGACAGGGGTCAGCATGGGCACTCTGGCCAGTATGGGGCTGCATAGCCACAGACCGCATTGCAGAACACTGTGTGTTCTGACATCTTTCTATCATAGCCAGCATAAATTTTTTCAGCAATTTGTGCTACAGTAGCTCTTCCGTGGGATCAGACCAGACGGGCTAGACTTCGTTCCCCATGCGCATCAATGAGCCTTGGGCGCCCATGACCCTGTCGCCGGTTCACCAGTTGTCCTTCCTTGGGCCACTTTTGTTAGGTACTAACCACTGCATACCGGGAACACCCCACAAGACCTGCCGTTTTGGAGATGCTCTGACTCAGTCTTCTAGCCATCACAATTTGGCCCTTGTCAAAGTCGCTCAGTTCCTTTAGAGAGCTCACTGTTCACTTGCTGCTTAATATATCCCAACCCTTGACAGGTACCATTGTAACGAGATCATCAGTGTTATTCACTTCACCTGTTAGTGGTTTTAATGTTATAGCTGATCGGTGTAGGATGAATATAAGGGGGAGAGAGAAGCATGATGATAACGTGCGTGTGCGGTGCGCATGTATGAGAGAGAACACGTCACCATTCAAAGATGTGTGGCCTCAGCATGGGCCATCACACAGACACAACTACATGTGTCCAAAAGTGCCTCTCAGCAGATTATCAACACTGTAACTGATATTCTGTCTATCTCAAAAGCAAACACCATTTCTGCAATTGAAGAAATTCTGCACAAGCATAATTGTGATGGTGATGAATCCATTCTTGCTGATATTGCATGTGCTGTACATGAAACAAACCCATTTTTGACTGCTGCTGCTGAGAAATGTGCTCTCTCAACTAATCATAAATTAACTAGCTACTTTAAAAAAGAATTCAATGTAAATGAACCTACCGAATATGTGTTTAACAGGGCAGAGAAACACACATTTTTTATGTTCCTCTTCTGAAACCCCTGCAGACTTTGTTGGATCAACCTAAGATATTTGAGAAAGCATTTGCTACCAAGGAAAGTGTACAAGGATTCTTGAACACTATTAGTCTTGTTTTAATGGAAAATATTTCAAAGACAATAGCCTTGTTTTATGTGAGGGTTTGTCACTTTTACATGGTTTATACATTGATGATTTCAGAGTTGTCAACCCTTTGGGCACATCTTGCAAAAAAACACAAGTTAACTGCAGTTTATTGTGTAATTTTGAATTGGCCATCCCAGTACCGATCAACTCTCAATTCAATCCAGTTGGCTCTGCTTGGAAGAAGTTCCCAAGTGCAGGAGAATGGATATGAAATGTTTTTAGGACCTCTTTTACAGGATCTAAAGTCTTGAGCAGGATTTTGAGCAAAAATGTTAAGGGAACAGTGCTCACTGTGTCTGCAGATAATCTTGGAGCACATGGACTCGCAGGGTTTCACGAGGGTTTTTGGGTGGAGAAGTTTTGCCGATTTTGCTTGGCATCTTTAAAAGACACTCAAAACACAGAGGTGAGAGAGCGCCTTTTTCAACTAAGATGTCCAGAACAACATGAGTTTAAAAGTAGTGAGGCATTGACATCTGTGGATGGTGTGAAGTCTGAATGTGTTCTCCAGAAGCATCTGAACTTCTTTCACATCATCACTGGCTTCCCTCTGGATGTAATGCATGACCTGTTTGAGGGTACAGTACCTTTTGAGTTAAGTCTATGTCTGCAAAAATTTATTTTTGCTAAATATTTCACCCTCAACAGGCTAAACAACATAATCCAGTCATTTCCATACCACCTTTCTGTCTGGATCAATAGACCTGAAAAAATTCCAAAGACTTTTCCTCCAAAGAAAACAATCAGACGAAATTGTCATGAAAATTGGACCCTCCTAAGACTGATATCTCTGATAGTTGGTGTTATAGTGCCTGAGACATGGGAATTGATTATGGATTTGAAAGATATTGTCGAGTTAGTAGTGAGTCCAAAATTATTTGAGGAGGCAGTCTGGTATCAGGAGAGCAAAATTTCCTGCCATCGTCCATTGTTCACTGAAGTCTTTCCTGACTAACACTTGCCTCCAAAACATCATTATCTTGAAATTACCCATACCTGATCCCTTGCTTTGGTCCTCTAGTGGATCTGTGGACGATGCGCTTTGAAGGAAAGCATAGCATTTTCAAGAAGGTTGTTCATGACACACAGAATTTCAGAAACCTGATCAAGACCAACAGGCATCAACTCATGATGGTGTGCAATAGACTCACAAAACTTTTTCAAAGTACCACTACATGTTGAAAAAGCCACAAATGCAACATTACATGGAACCCAATACTGTCAAGGAATGGTTCTGTGTATTGGAATTTTCCAGAGTTTGGCCAAATTGATCATATTCTTTTTGTTGGCATAGAGGCATTCATTGTTCACAGACTTAAATCATGGTACATTGAACATTTCCTGGCATATGAGATCATTGAAAGTACCCACTGTGACCCCACAAGAGCTCGTTGATTTCTATCCTCTGACTGCTTACAAAGTTGGTAAAAGACTTATGGTCAAATCAAAGAGGTTTTTACTTTGTTAATGAAAATATTTTAATTCTCAACCTACTTTCCTTCTCCCCCAGGCGACAATGTTGCTGTGGGTCATTCTTTCACCTGAAAACATCAGGAAATTATCTATTCCTAGTCCATCCTCAATGGACGATCTTACCACCATTCTCTGTGAAAAACTGCAGATAGAGAAGGGTTTTATCATTTAATATGAAGAACCAGAATTCAACAATCAGCTTTGTAATTTACATGACATCTTAGAGCTGCCCCCAAAGCTACTTTGAGACTACATTGGGAATTGGTTTTAAGCACCATTTCAGTGCATTCTGAGTTGTCAGATTTATTTGCGGATACTGCAAGCATATCATCCTCCCAGTCATGTTTCTCTGAACCCCCCTTAGATTCAATACAATCCTCTTCATCTGGATTGAGGTCAGAACAGTGGCCAAGCAAGTTTCCAATTCTGTCCTTCTCATATGATGTGGAGCTAAAGCGCCAGAAAGCCAATGACGATTACAGAAAAGATGGCAAGACCCTGACTGTCTCAAGGGACATATTAATGGATGTGTTAGGCAAGTTGGCAGAAGCTATATATTCACATAAAGCCTACGCCAAGGACACTGATTTAGAGAAGGTTTCATTTACATTGATAGAGAAACATCCCTGTCTTAAAGCTCCTGGATCTGACACTGGATGGGAAGGATGGATAATGAGCTTGAAGAAAAAAAAAAGCTAAATTACCATCAAAAACTCAGTGAGAGTGGTTGTGCAGAGATGACTGTGAATAGACAGCAAACATCCAAATACACCCTAGTGAGACCACGAAGATCAGAACTCAACATCCTTCCTGATAATCCCATTGGTTTTGATGAAGATGCACTGGAGAATGAAAGGAAATGGATGGAGGAAGAGGTATGAAAGAAAGATATGAATATGTGAATATGCTTTGAACACAAAGATGGATTTGACCGTCTCCTTGAGAAGATGAGAAGTTGTTCAAGAGCAGCCTTTGGTATCTACAATCAAACAAAATGGCTAGTGCTAAATTTTCTTAACTCTGTAAAACCTGACATAAAATAATAGTCAGAAAATTATATTTTTTAAAAAACTGTTTACTGAACCTTTATACAAAATCTAAAAAAAAAACTTTTGCTTTTTTTTTTTTTTGTATCACAAACGTAGGCTTTTATTGGAATAGTAAAATGAAATTTTGATAACCAAAACATTTTGTTCATTCAATATACCATAGTAAAATCATATTCTTGTAAATTATATGCAGTGGAATATACTGATCATGTTGATGTTGTAGAGGCCTTAAAATGCTATGTCTCGAATATGATACACTAGGCTTTATAAGTGCTATTGCAAACACATTGTCTGGAGTATAGTCATTCTGCTTCTGTGGATCTCATTTTTAATTGACAATTTTTTTTGCTTTGGCACAATTTATATGATAGATTTTCCTGGGTTCACGTACAATCAGGAAGACATCTGTGTTCGCACTGCTCCCACAACCTCTGTACCGGCCAGGGAAGAGAGTGCCAAAGAAACACACAAAGTCAGTGTTTGAGAAGCAAAAATCTTTAAAGTTTACTGAGGCAGACAGGGAGTATTTATACAAGAACAGGTGTAGTATTCTGGCTTGCTCATTAGGGATAAATTCACAGTGATAAATTCAAATATTTACAATATATTTTTGTGAATCCATTTATTTCTGTAAAGCTGCTTTGTGACAATGTCCATTGTTAAAAGCGCTATACAAATAAAATTGAATTGAATTGAAAATGCAGTCCTAAAGGTATCACAGAAATTGTAGTCCTAAGCCATCGTAGCAAAACTGTTCGTATCAACTGAAGTCCAAAGCCATCTTCATGGTTTCTAAGTGGTACCATCCACAGTAATCTCATCTCTTTTACCTAAGAAAAAACAAATTTTTATCAAAACACACTGTTTTCTCAACAAATGCATATGTGCAAAGACAAGCGCGTGCAAAGACAAGTGCGTGCAAAGTCAAGGGCACTGACAATGCATTTCAGCGAGTTTCAAGGCCATGCGGCTTTAGGAAAGCCGTTTTTCATGCAAACACAAACATGCACGTGTGTGCCCCAGTAGAGCCTGGCTGCAGACTTGCACTTGCACTCTGCGACTTGCGTGTTCACTCACCTGCGTTTCCTCTATCAGTGACGTCACTTGCAATCGCCACTTGCAGTCGCCGCCGTCTGTGACGTCACATGCAATCAACTACACTCTGACAAGTGTTATATTTATTATTTTGACTTCCAATGGCATGCAGGAATCATTGCAGTATGTATGATTCTTTTGTCAGTATATAATTACACTTTGTGTTTAGAATTTTAATTTATAAAATACAATGATACAAAGTAAATTTATGTCGATTTGTTTACGTTTGGCAGCGGCTCTAATTAAACGTAAACCATGATATCGTTTTATTGCTATACATGAAACAGCTGTATTTTTTTTGCACTGAAGAGTGGCAGTGAAGGTGGTATAATGTTGGCTTAATGTCGAATATAAATCATGATGAAGTATAAACTCAACATCGTGCTGCTTGTTTGCAGGATAGATATTGTGCGATAGACACGATTCTGACATCAAGAATCAAACAAACAAACAAACATGAAAAGCTACAATATAGTGTACACATCCGTTTAGATTACAGAGGGATTTGAACATAACTTTTTCCGTTCTTACAGATGCACCAATCAACATTATTACTTAATAATAACCCAGCGGTTCCACAGTGCACATCATGTTGCAGGATGTACCATTGTGCCTTATGCCCTGCTCTGAAGCCAACCACACTCAAAGGAAACAAGCAACACTGGGATAGCCATTTTAAAAAGGCAATTGTTTTCAAAGTAATACAGACACAAGCAAATTAATTTACATTTTTCTTTTTAAAAGCATTAAAAGGTATTAAGAATTACTGTATATTGAATTTTGCAATTCAAACTTAATAATGACATTATCAGGCTTTTATATTTATGGACTAGTATTGTTTTTCCTGATTTGTGTACTGTGCTTTTTCTACAGATAAAAGATTGTCATTGCCATTTGCCCTGCAGAACTGAGGCTCATTACCATTGTCCTAATTGAACCAAAACTGTTCTTAGTAGATATATAATGGAAACTCACCTTCAGATATGCTTACCAATAAATGTATCCCCCCCAACCTTTTTTAAACGGCACTAGCTTCACAGTCCTCTACAACCACACCTGCACTGGCTCCTCTAATTATTTTAAAATGTGTGAGCATGGATTAAATTAATAATAACCTTGTTGCACATTCGGACACTTCGTACAACCTTCCATCTTTGCACAGCTATATTTGTTTATTATTATTATTGTTTTGTGTGTGTGTGTGTGTGTGTGTGTGTGTGTATTTGACAGGGAAATTGCTCAAAAGATAATGCCTGGAAAATGGGCTGAAAGGACAGGCCTTGATTTACAGGTAAGTAACATGAAGCCTCAAACTCTTTTTTTAATTAATGTTAAAAAAAGGTACTCATGTATTTCTTTGGTTGAGTTAAAGGGATTCCCAAGGCAACCATTTGGCAATGACTGTGGTGTCTTCTTGTTAATGGTAAGATATATCTTTGTCTGTTTATTAATCCTGGCAGTATTTGCTGCTCATACTAACTTTTTTCCATTTATAGTCTGCATTTTACCTAGCAGTGGATACCTCTTTTGACTACACAATTGTCAGTACTTATGCAGTGCAAAATAATGTTGAGACATTGTGATATAATGATGATAAGGGGAATTATCTTTTCTGTTATGCACAGCTGGCCATGCCAGAACTTCAGAAATGGTGGTGTGTGATGGTGATGGAGAACTTTGGGCTGGATAAGTACTGTATTTCTTTTTCTTTTAAATATTCTTTTTAAATGACAAATAAATAATGTATCAATGTGTAATGTTAACAGTTTTTACAGTCATGGAAAGGTTTTTGCACACTACACTGAGGAGTCCAAAGCCTTCCTGAGGGGCGGTCAATGGCATGTTTTTAGATTTAAAAGGAGAAGGTTTGATGAGATCTCTCAGGTAAAAGAATATTCTTGGGGAAAGAGACACTTAAAAATGGGATTTTATCTTAAGAATGTAGGACTACTTATTCTGTTGTACTTCACTAACAGGAAGAGCCTCAACAACTGGTGCAGGAATCATCACAGGTATAAATACTGTGTAGTAGGTAATTAGGAAAATGCAAATATTCCCTTTAAAAAGGCAGTTATAACATTAATATAGACTGAAATCTAATGTACATTTGACTGTATTTTTTGTTTTAGGCAGATGACGATAATATATACAGACTACATCCTATGTTGGAGAATGCACCACAAGAGGTACAGGATGTTAGGTTAAAAGGGTTGCAATGAAGTCTAAGTAATAGTTGCACTGATGTTTTTATTTATTTATTTTTTAACATTCATATAACATGATTGTTTTAGATTTATTACAATTGTAACTTCCTTGTCGTCTTGTTCATAATTTATTTCTCAGCACCGATTCATAATGGATTTAAAGACAGCCTGTCAATGGTGTGGACTCAAATGTGCTGCTTGGTCTGGTTCAGCTGCCCAAAATATTGTGCATGAAGGACCAAGATGTTGCTGTGGCCATGGACAACTTATTAAAGGCTGAATTTCCAGAGGACAGGCTTCATGCTGTAGAACCTTTCAGCTTTGTGTTTTGTCAACTGGAGGATATGCAAATGTTTCTTGAACATGTAAGGGACATTAAGAATCTTCTATTGCACAGAATTAGAATATCCATAGCCATGTGCATCTTTGTATTGCATTTTAGTTTTCTTTAGAAATTGTTTTGGGATGTTTTCTTTAAGGAAAAAAAGAAAGATCAAACTGTTATAAATGTTTATTTTTGTCAACTGCTATAAATGTTTATTTTTGTCATTGTTCTTCAACAATGGAAATCGCAACAGTCATTTTCTTTAATTCTGTTTTTGGAAATGTGTTATTCAATAATATTTGTAAGAATAGTTCAGATTGTTATGGAATTGTACAGTATTAAGTTTATAGTATATTTTTGATATATATTTTTATATTTATATTATATTATGTTTTGTACATTTAATTTTTTTTAGTTTTTGTTTATCTTGGTAATTTATTTTGTTTACTACTACTGCTACTGCTACTACTACTACTATTATTATTATTATTTAGCAATAATTTAACAATAATTGTTAATAGTTTTAAATTGGCTGTCTCACTGAAATAATCTTTATACAGAATAAAATTATAACAAAACTGTGCATCTTTTTAAAAATAAAACTATTGTTTTAAATTATTATTATTACCTTTGTGCTTATAAATAAATAAAAATGGTTGTTTATATAAAGATTGAAATTTTGATAATTAAATAAAGTCACAAATGTGAAAAAGTCACAAAAAACCATACTCTGCATCAAATATGCACTAACACACTGTTTTCTGAACATATGCCTATGTGCTAACACAAATTTGTGCATTCGGCGCTGAAACTGCGTTTTAGCGAGTTTCAAGGCGCAACTATGGACGCATTTTCCGGACAAATTTCAAAAGTAATTGCAATTGCATTTGCAATTGCGTTTTCTATTCGTGAACGCATAAACTGTGACATGAACTTAAATGTCTGCCAAATTTCAAATGGAAGTCCATTTGCATTTCAAATGCCAAAGTCCATTTGCAATTGCATTTCCCATGTCTTACGAGTTACGACCCTTTCATATCGAAATAGCAATAGCAAGTACCTCGTTTGCTATTTCACTTCCTCGGCATCGTGTACGGAACCTGCCAAAATTCAAATGGAATCGCAATTCCCTTTGTATTTGCATTTCCGATTCCTTGCACAGAAACCTGTCAATCAGTGCTGGGCGTAGGAGTAGTACTATGGGGCGTGTTTGTATTTGGAAGTGACGTCAGTCACAGGACACGGACAAGAAGGAAAGTGTGTGTACGATTGTGCCGATGTAGATGGTTGATTTGGAATAATAAAGATATTAAATATAAAAATAAACCACTTTTCTGAATATTGCTTAGAAATAATATTTTATTGGTGACACAGTTGTTCCACTTTAACGGTTATCTACTTTCATATACAGAATTTTTAGATAGATACAAACCTCCAGTATCTGCTAAGGAAGATGCAAATGTCTTTGATGCTATACCTTCTGGACGCCTTCAATTGTTCCGTGTCGCTGATATTGTTGATTTGAACATGAATCTTGACTTCAATTTAAAGTTAGATGGTATAAGTATTATTGATTTTAAAAAAAATGCAACAATAGCTTCCTTAGACAGGTGTGTCAGTCATTTAAGATACCCCCCAGCTAAACATTTTTAGAATTCACTTTTTCAGGATATTAAGTGGCTGCAGCTACTGATCTGGATGAGCTCACCGACACCGTGACGTCCTACATCAGTTTCTGTGAGGACATGTGTGTTCCCACCAGGACTTATTTAACATTTAACAATGACAAACCTTGGTTCAGTGCAAAACTCAAACAGCTTCGCCAGGCCAAAGAGGACGCCTACAGAAGTGGGGACAAAGCCTTGTACAAACAGGCCAAATACACACTGAATAGGGAGATAAGAGTGGCAAAGCAAAACTACTCTGAAAAACTGGAAAAACAGCTTTCAAGTAATGACTCTACATCAGTGTGGAAAGGCCTGA
>CM040466.1:17772705-17784330 GCA_022758105.1 Pangasianodon gigas
ATAATACTATCACCCAAATGAATCTCTATTATCTTAAAAGTGGTTGCAAACCAATTTCCCTTATCTTCTAGTCTTGCATGAGTTTTAGCCTTTACTTTTATTATAGCACAAGGATGTACAAATTTTCTACATGCGATCAAATGAACATGTATTCTACAATCTGAACTAGGACCTTCTTGTTTCCAGAAAATGTTTATAACTGACTGTAACTGCTCTTGTTTAACTAATTCACTTTTCTTTTTCTTTCTATGATGATGTTTTTTAGGCATAAATGCTACTAAACATTCTAATCCAAACTGCAACAGCTACAATTAGGAGAATGACCAAATAGGCTGTAAAATCAACTTTGTGATGAGTGTTTATGCACAGGCCTTTGCTCTAGAGTACAGCGATAACAATTGATCAAATGTCCAAGATATTCGCAAGCTGCTCCTTATTTTTTCACCCATACACACGCTGGCATACTCTCCTTTTTCTGATTGGCACATTCACATAGTCTCCAAATTAACTTTGGAGCTCATCATTCATTACTTGTCTGCTTATCTACGGAGCTCATCATTCATCACTTGTCTCCTTATCTACGGAGCTCATCATTCACTCCCTCTAGTCAGCGTGATCACATCTGTCTCCACCAAGCCACACTTAAGTGACGGTCCAGGAGAGGTATGTGTCCAATATCCAGCCAAACCCAGAGTTTATTTTTTTATGCACACTTAAACTTGCATTCACACACTGGGTATCATGTAGAGAAATAAGGGGATGGACACTGGATTCCAGGAGTGTAGCCCAACTCTCACCTCTGCGGCTCACACTCACACACCCCCACCCACACACACACACACAGCAGCTATTCTCTCTCTCAAATGAGCATCTTCCACATGATATTCACACACAATTTACACCTTCACTTTCTATCAACTTAATCTCACTTACTCTTATGTAAACAATAAAAACTCCCTATATTAGGACTCCAGTTGAATTGCCTCCACCCAGTGGAACCCGTCAAACAAGGACACCTCTCCCACACACTCCCAGTCACAGAACTGCAGTGACTCTAACCACTGTACACCACACTTTAGCAATACCAAGTGCCACAAGACCGAGATCCCTAACACTGAGAACGACACTCAAAACAGCAACCAGTGCCCTACTAAATGTAACACTTAGTTGATAAATTGGAAGGTTCATTGTAGGATCTATGTGGCACCTATGATATGCCTGATCAGTGACAGTGGGCTTACAGAGCACTTACAGCCAAGTTTAAAAAAAAAAAGACAAACACTCCAGAGCCTCCAGTCAGGGACAACACTTAAGGCATCAGAAAACTTCAACAAATAATACACAGAACAAGTAACATATAACATACAAGACATACACCCCTTTTTTTGTCTTTTTCTCTATAATTCACACTCCTCTTGAGTGTACACGCCTCTTGCGTGACCTGCCCGTACAGCCCTTCTCCCGGTGCAGTGCCTTACCATTAAATCTCTGCCTAGCCCTTTCCCACTAGCGCAGCAGCACACTAGCTCACTGTTTTTGATGCAGTGCCAGCTGCTAAATGTCTGCCTAGCCCTCTCCCACTCGTACAGCAGTATGCGGGCTCACTACGTTACGTATCAAACCACATGGTGAGAAGCGGTATCCGCAGGATTTTGCACGCTTCTTCTCTTATTCTCTTATCTCTTTTGCTCTTTAACTCTATTTCTTTACTCTGTACTCTGTGTCTCTTTTACTCTTTACACTACTTATATATTACTGTTATCCATCAAGGCCCACTTAACAGCAATATATTCTGCATGCAGTTTACACATTTTTGTGATCAAAAACCCCCTGCTCAATTTGGTTCTTTAATTTGGTGAAGCCGAAAAGAGTGCCCTTACCGTCCCAGGCCGATCTGCAGCAGTGATCTCTTCAAGTGCCGAAAACGCTATTTAGACAGTTTCAAAGCGCCAGGAGCTTTGCAAAGTGGTTTTTCTAAGAAACACGAGTGCACTTCAACGAAGTATTTCTCAATGACATTTTTCACCTGTTTATGTGTAAATTGATGCAAAATATGATTGTTTACACTAAAATGCATAATTTGTTCAAGAAGGTGTGAAAAAGTCAAAACCGCGAGATATAATGTTTAGGAAGTCATCATTCATCACGTATGAGGGAACATGCTGTTTACTTAAAGTGCTAACACAATTGTACTCTTCAGGAGCTTTACCAAGTGGTTTTTCTAAGAAACACATGAGTGCACGTGAATGAAGTATTTCTCAATGACATTTTTCACCTGTTTATGTGAAATGTTAAAAAAAAAAAAAATCAATGTTTACAAGAAAATGCATAATATGATGAGAAGATATGAAAAAGTCAAAATCGTGAGAAATCATGTTTAGGTAGTCATTACTAATAACACATTGTTTTTTTAAAGTGCTGTCACAAGCGATCTCTTAAAGCGCCGAAAAAGCGATTTAGACAGTTTCAAAGCGCCAGGAGCTTTGCAAAGTGGTTTTTCAAAGAAACACATGAGTGCACGTCAATGAAGTATTTCTCAAAGACATATTTCACATGTTTATGTGAAAATTGATGCAAAATATGATTGGTTAAACTAAGATGCATAATTTCTTGAGAAGGTGTGAAAAAGTCAAAACCGCAAGATATAATGTTTAGAAAGGCACTATTCAACACGCTGTTTACTTAAAGTGCTAACACAGTTGTACTCTTCAGGCGCTGGAAACGTTGTTTAGACAGTTTCAAAGCTCCAGGAGCTTTGCAAAGTGGTTTTTCTAAGAAACATATGAGTGCACGTCAACGTAGTATTTCTCAATGATATTTTTCACATGTTTATGTGTAAATTGATGCAAAACATGATTGTTTACACTAAAATGCATAATTTGTTCAGAAGGTGTGAAAAAGTCAAAATAGTGAGACATAATGTTTAGAAAGGCATAATTCATCACGTATGTGCGAACACGCTGTTTACTTAAAGTGCTAACACAATTGTACTTCAGTCGCTGGAAACGCTGTTTAGACAGTTTCAAAGTGCCAGGAGCTTTGCAAAGTGGTTTGTCTAAGAAACACATGATTGCACGTGAATGAAGTATTTCTCAATGACGTTTTTCACCAGTTTATGTGTAAATTGATGCAAAATATGATTGTTTACACTAAAATGCATAATTTGTTGAGGAGATGTGAAAAAGTCAAAACCGTGAGAAATCATGTTTAGGAAGTCATCATTCATAAAGTCTGCGCTAACACATTGTTTACTTAATGTCCGGTAACAAGTTATCTCTTCAGGCGCCGAAAACGCTATTTAAACAGTTTCAAAGCGCCAGGAGCTTTGCAAAGTGGTTTTTCTAAGAAACACATGAGAGCACGTGAATGAAGTATTTCTCAAAGACATTTTTCACCTGTTTATGTGAAAAATGATACAAAGCATAACTGTTTACACTAAAATTTATATAAATAATTTGATGAGAAGGTGTGAAAAAGTCAAAACCGTGAGACATACTGTTTAGAAAGGCATTATTCATCACGTATGAGGGAACGCGCTGTTTACTTAATGTGCTAACACTATTGTACTATTCAAGCGCCGAAAACGCTATTTAGACAAAGTGTTTTTTTCTAGGAGAAAACACTTTTTGAAAGTGTTTTTTCAAGAAACACGTGAGTGCACGTGAATGAAGTATTTTGAAGTAAAACGCTCTTTAGACAGTTTCAGTGCGCCAGGAGCTTTGCAAAGTGGTCTTTCTCAGTATTTTTCAGTGACATTTTTCAGATGTTGAAAAATGATACAAAATATGATTGTTTACTCTAAAATGCATAATATGATAAGTCAAAAAGTCAAAATCGGGAGAAATAATTTTTAGAAAGTCATTATTCATCATCTATGCACTAACACACTCTTTTCTCAAAAAAAAAACAAACAAAACAAAAACAAAGAAAAACATGCAGTGCCAACCTCAGTGTGCTTTTGAGGCACTGAAAACGCTATCTAAACAACTTCACAGCCTTAGGAGCTTGGGAAAGTGTCTAACAAACGTATATGCACATGAATGAAGTATTTTTCAATTACATTTTTCACATGTTTATGATGAAAAATGATACGCAGTATGATTGTTTGCACATAAGTCATTATTTATCATATATGCACGAACATACTGTTTACTTGAAAAAAATCTATATACTGACACAACAGTGCGCTTCAAGAACTGAAAACCCAAATTTTTTTTACATTTCAAGGCTTTGGGTCTTAACGAAAGTCGTTTTTCTAATAAATGCATTCAGGCACAGGCATGAAGTACTTCTCAAAGACATTTTTCACATTTGGATAAATGGTACGAAATTCAATTGTTCCAGTAAAATGCATAATTTGTTTAAAAAGTGTGAAAAAGTGAAAATCATGAGCAATATTGTAAAGAAAGTCATTTTTCATCAAATATGCACTAACAAACTGTTAGTATATATTTGACGAATAATGCTAACAAACCTCTATGTACTGAAAAACAGTATTTTTCAATAATATTTTTCACTTGTTTATATGGAAAAATTATACGAAATGTGATTGTTTATAATAAAATGGACAATTTGATCAGAAAGTGTGAAAAAGTCAAAATCATGACAGATAATGATTAGGCAGTCATTATTCAACACATATGCACTATTTTCTTTAATAAAACTATGTGCTAACCCAAGAGTGCTCTTCTGGCACTGAAAACCCTATTTAGTAGAAAGTTTCAAAGTGCCAGGAGTTTGTGAAAGTGAAATTAGCTAGGCCCTCAGGGGCACCACCAGCTTTAGTTAGGTGTGTACTGGGAACCAGGGCATAGCAGGTAATCTTATGGTCTTAGGCATGTATGGGTTTTCAAAGATAGTTATTCATGTAGGAGCTAATGATATACACCTTCATCGATATAACATTGTAGAGGTGCCTGAATTAGTGAAGGCAGGGTTCAACGCAGTAGTATGCTCTGGCCCCATCCCAATGCAGAGGTGTGATGTAGGTTATGGTTGCTGAACTGCTGGATGTCCAGGTGGTGCTCCGAAAACAATGTGAATGGCTTTATAGATAATTGGAGTAGTTTCGAAGGCAAGGGCATTATGTTAACATAATTAACATAAAATTAGATCATATCGAATGCTCAGCCAGCACCTTTGATCTTAAGCTAGTACTGTTAAATATTAGATCTCTTATGTCCAAAGCGCTTACTGTTAATGAAACTATTACTGATCAGGAATTTAATATACTGTGTTTAACAGAAAAGCGGATTAAACCATATGAGTTGTTGTTGTTCCTCTTTTGGCTGCTCCCATTTAGGAGTCACCACAGCTGATTATTGGTCCGCGTATTTGATTTGGCACAGTTTCATCTAACTGGCAAAGAAGGAGCTGTTGCAGTTATTTATAATGATAATCTTAGGCATCACACAAAAACCTAGTCATAAATTCAACGCGTTTGAAGTTCTTTATACTAACATAACACACGTAGCCACAAAAAATAAGTCTACCCAGACAATTCCACTAATAATTATTTTCAGACCCCCAGGACCATATTCTAAATTCCTTTGTGAATTTGCAGATTTTATCTCTAAGCTGCTTGTTTCTTTAGACCAAGCATTAATTGTTGGAGACTTTACTATTCATTTTGATAACCCAGAACACCCTCTGAGAAAAGCTGTTGTGTTCATTCTAGGTTCAGCTATAGATAAGCTCTTAGTGCTGCTAGATCGATGTATCTCACCCCCTAATTGAAGATAGCACAAATAATCCTAAATTCTTATTTAATACTGTAGCAAAATTAACTAGGAATAAGACAACAATAGAAATATGCACACAATCATTATATAGTAGGGAAGACTTCATGAACTTTTTCAATGGTAAAATTGAAAATACCAGGCAAAAAAATTCAGGCCATTATTTTAACCCAGACGGTTTTATAACTAACCCTGTAGATAATAATATAACGATATCAGATCAACGATTATAATGTTTTTACTCCCCTTCGAGAGACCAAACTAATTTCACTAATTACATCATCAACTTGCATACTAGATCCCTTGCCTATGTGTTTCTTCCAACAGATAATTCCAGAAACAATTGAACCTCTTGTAAAAATAATCAGTTCTTCCCTTAACACTAGCTATATACCTAAATCTTTTAAACTAGCAGTTATCAAACCCCTGATAAAAATTTTTTACCTGAACCCCTGTCAATTGTCCAACTATAGGCCAATATCAAATCTCCCCTTTATCTCCAAGATCCTAGAAAAGGTTGTAGCACAGCAGTTGTACTCATACTTACGTAGGAATAACATCATGAAATATGTGGGTCAGGATTTAGGCCTCATCATAGCACAGAGACACCGGTGGTTAATGTGGTAAATAACCTACTACTGGCCTCTGATCAGGTTTGTGTCTCCTTGCTTGTGTGCTTGACCTTAGTGCAGCTTTTGATACCACTGATCATGCTATTCTTCTTGACAGACTAAAAAATTTTGTAGGCGTTAAGGGAGCGGCCCTCTCCTGGCTCAGGTCTTATTTGACTGATCGTTATTGGTGACTTCTCTGCGCATACTAAGCTTGGTGTTCAAGGTTCGGTTTTAGGCCCACTGCTCTTTTCTTTATAAACGCTACCTCTGGACAAAATTATTAGTAAACGTGGTATTAGCTTCCACTGTTATGCTGATGACACAAAGTTGTATGTTTCAGCAAAGCAGGATGACAGACACCAGCTTAATAATGTTGAGGAATGTGAAAACTACATTAGACACTGGATGCTTATAAACTTTCTTTTACTAAAATCTGACAAGACAGAAGTACTTTTACTAGGATGCACATGCAGCTAGAAGTAAGCTTTCTGATTACATAATAACTCTGGATGGCCTTTCTGTTTCATTATGTGCAGAAGTAAAAGACCTTGGTGTGATTATTGATTCCAGTCTTTCATTTGAAGCACATGTAGATAATATTTTGTTACCTCTAGGTTGGATTATTGTAATGCCTTACTGTCTGGCTGTTCCAGTAGGTGCATAAACAAGCTCCAGTTAGTCCAGAATGTTGCAGCCATAGTTCTTACTAGAACCAGAAGATATGACCACATCAGATCTGTAGGATTCACATTCATAGAGTGTTGTGGTGAACTGGGATGTTTGTATGCTGCCCCCCCCCCCCCAACCCACTCTCACGCATTCACTCAGGTTTGTTGACGGAGGAGTGGCTGGCCGCTTTATGTCTGAGGGCACCCTCATGTCTGTGTTACCTTCTGGCTCTCCCTTTTAGTTATGCTGTCACAGCTAGTCTTGCCGTTATCCCTGCTTGCACTCTGCACGCAAAGTACATTGTCCTTAACCATTACGGGACAAAAGATTACCTAACAATCTCTCTCTGTCAAGCTACACATGGTACTCCTGAGATACCAGTGATTACGACCCCTTCTGCTCTCTGCACCTGCCTGATCCATCCTGATGCCCTACTTCTGGTTGGAGTTCTCAATGGTTGGAGATCGCTCGCTGCTGGGGGTGGCCCCTCATGGACGGTCTGAAGATCATTGGGATGCTTGGGATGGTACCACTTCGGGGCTGTGGAGATGGCTTGGGAATCTCATAAGCGGAGTTGTGGGAAGCGGTTGCTGCGAGCAGTTTTGCACTCGGGTTTCCATCAGTGGACAGTGAATAGATTCAACAAACCAGCCTTTTTGTGAATAATGTAATGAATTTACTAGTTGCACAATTGATCATTAACTTTAACAGTTGATATTGTCACAAAGCAGCTTTACAGAAATAAATAATAATAAATAAGTGCTGTACAAATAAAAATGAATTGAATTGAAATTGATTTTTTAAGAAACACATATATGTATATAAATTAAGTACTTTTCAATAACAGATTTCACATGTTTATGATGAAAAATAATGCTAAATATGATTTTTTTTACATAAAATGCATAATTTGATAATAAAGTGTGGAAAAGTCAAAATCATGACAAATAATGTTTAGAAAGTCATTATTCATCATCCATGCATTAACACACTTTTTTCTCAAAAAAAGAAAACACTGCATGTTTACTTAATTTTTTTTTTATACGAATTATGATTGTTCACCGTAAATTGCATAGTTGGTTTAGAATATGTGAATGTCAAAATCATGAGAAATAATGTGTGGAAAGTCATTATATATCACATATGCTTTAACATGCTTTTTTTAAAAAATAAAACCTCTATGTGGTAACCCTAAGAGCTTGGGAAAGTAGTTTCTCCTACAATCGCATGTATGCATGGGAATGAAGTCTTTTTTATTGACATTTTTCACGTTTATGATGAAAAATGATACGCAATATGACAATATGTGAATAAGTCAAAATCTTGAGAGATAATGTTTAGACAGTCGTTATTTATCACATATGCACTAACATACTGTTTTCTTAAAAAAAATCCTCTATGCAAACTCAGGTGTCTTCTTGAGGTGCAGAAAATGCTATTTAGACAGTTTCAAAGAGTTAGCAGATTGTCTAACCAACGCATACATGCACCTGCATGAAGTATTTTTAGAAAGATATTTTTCACAAGTTTACGATGACAAATGATACGCAATATGATGGTTTACATTAAATTGCATTATTTGATAACAATATGTGAAAAAGTCAAAATTGTGACAAATAATGTTTAGAAAGTCATTATTCATCAAATATGCATTTACACACAGTTTTCTTAGCAAAACTCAATGTGCTAATGCAACTTTGCATTTTGGCCCTGAAAACCCTAATTAGACAGTTTCAAGGCCCTTGGATTTAAGGAAAGTGGATTTTGTAACAAATGCATATATGCATGTGAATGAAGTACTTTTCAATGACAATTTTCACCTGTTTATGATAAGAATTGTTACGTATTATGATTGTTTACATAAAAATGCATCATTTGACAACAATATGTGAATAAGTCAAAATCCTAAGAATTAATGTTTAGAAAGTCATTATTCATCACGTATGCTCTAACACACTGTTTTCCTAATGTACTAACACAAGTGTGCTCTTCAGGCACTGAAAACGCTATTTAGACAGTTTCAAAGCTCCAGGAGCTAGGCAAAATGGTTTTTCTAAGAAACACATGTATGCACATGAATGTATTTTTCAATGACATTTTCCAAATGTTTATGTGGAAACATGATACAAAATATGATTGTTTACACTAAAATGCATAATTTGATGAGAAGGTGTGAAAAAGTCAAAATCATGACAGATAATAATTAGAACGTCGTTATTCATCACATGTGCACTAACACATTGTTTTCTTAACAAACATCTGTGTACTGACAACAGGCACTCTTCAGGCGCTGAAAACTCTATTTTTTTTAAGTTTCAAGGCGCTGGGACTTAAGGAAAGTCATTTTTCTTACAAAAGCATTTATGCACATGCGTGAAGTACTTTTCAAAAACATTTGTCACATGTTCGATGAAAAACAATACGCAATATGATTGTTTACACAAAATACATAATTTAATAACAATATGTGAGTAAGTCATTATAATGAAAAATAATGTGTAGAAAGTCATTATTCATCACATATGCACTAACATACTGTTTTCTCAAAAACAAGCAAAAAAAAAGCTCTATGCGCTAACCCAAGTGTGCTCTTCAGGCACCAAAAACACTATTTACACAGTTTCAAAGGATTAGGAGCTTGGGAAAGTAGTCTGTCTAACAAAGGCATATGTGCATGAAATATTTTTAAACGACCTTTTTCACTTTTTTTGATATTATAACCCGCGTGTGCTCTTCAGGCGTTGAAAATGCTGTTTAGACAGTTTCGAGGCCCTGGGTTTAAGGAAAGTGGGTTTTGTAACAAACGCATATATGCGTGTGGATGAAGTACTTTTCAATGACAATTTTCACATGTTTGTGATGAAAAATGATACGCAATAAGATTCTTTACATAGAATGCATCATTTGATAACAATATGTGAATAAGTCAAAATCTTGAGAAATAATGTCTAGAAACTCATTATTCATCACATATGCACTAACATATTGTTTTCTTAAAAAAAAAAACCTCTATGTGCCATGTGTTTCAAGGACCTGGGATTTAGGGAAAGTGGGTTTTGTAACATCCCCTTATATGCATGTGCATGAAGTACTTCGCAATGAGAATTTTCACATGTTTATGATGAAAAATGCTATGCAATATGGTTGTATGCATAATTTGTTAAAAAAGTGTGAAAAAGCCAAAGCTGTGACAAAAACTCTATGTGCTAACCCATGTGTGTTCTTTTTACACAGTTTGAGTGCGTTAGGAGCTTGGGAAAGTGGTTTGTCTAAGAAACGCATATATGCACCTGCATGAAGTATTTTTCAATGACAGTTTTCACATGTTTATGATGAAAAATAATATGAAATATGATTGCTTACAGTAAAATGCATTATTTGATTACAATATGTGAAAAAGTCAAAATCGTGACAAATAATGTTTTAGAAAGTCATTATTCATCACATACGGAGTTACACACTGTTTTCTTAAGTACTTTTCAGTGACATTTTTTACATGGTCATGGTGAATAATAATAGGAAATATACTGTGGCCCTAAAGTGCAAAACACTTTAACAAACCAAGAACCCAATAGCAAAAAAAAAAAAAAAAATTAACTCAGAATGGAAAGGGTAGGTCCTTATTGAACATCACATGCTCGTTTCTGATTGAACACGGGGTATGACTATGAAAGTGAAAAGGAACTATGCTATTTTCAGTCTGCTGTTAGCCTAACGAATGTTGACTGATTTTGGTTCTGTTCTTCTGTTTCACAAATTGAAATGTTTTGCCCTTTCTGTTTCCCTTCCTGAAACCACGGTTAATCTGGCCGCACGTAAAACATTTGCTGTTTAATTTACATCCAAGTACATATTTTATGTGCATTCATGGAAAACTCAACCCTGTTTAATGCTAAATACCAACCATTCAGCTACAAAAATATCTCTCTTTAATGAAAAATAAAACTGACAAAAGCAGACTTCCAGTCGTAAAGCAAAAATGCCTTCAAATCAACAGACAATAAGATTTCATCAAGATCGTCATTTTAATTGTGATATAATTAATTTTAATCTGTGATAATAAAAATATAAGTAGTTTTAATGCAGTGATATACTGATCACGTGATATAAATGTGATATAATACAGCTATTTTAGTACATATAACTGCATTTACTTGACATTCATGAGTTCGGCTGTTCATATAATCTTGAGGTAACCTGTTTTGGCTTACGGTTCATAATGGAGGGTCTCAAGCGCCAAGTTCCCCCCAGGACCACTGGATTAATGGAATTGATTGCATACTAAGAATATGTTAAATAAAGTTGGAGATGGGGTGGAAGAGGAATAAAGGAAGAATTGTTGCTGGAGAAGTAAGCAAGCCTTTACATACTCCAGTGGTGATTGTGAAATTAAATGAATTTGCTCCTCCTGAACTTTCATTTAGAACTCCAACTAATACATATTCCTCAATTGGTTTTGACATGATAAAAACAGGACAGTGTTGTCCTGTGTATTTATGTACATATATTCCCACTACAATGACCCAACACGATGGCTACACATCATTTTTCCCTCAAAAAGTTACAAATTGCTCAAAGTCAGTCTGAATATTTACAATAATATA
>CM040466.1:17790164-17801452 GCA_022758105.1 Pangasianodon gigas
TGAAGGCCAGCTTGTGCTGATACAACATCTAGGGTTGAGAGGATGTTTGCACCTTTGATTTTGGGAATTTCCTGATCAAGTTGTGTCATAGGCCAACGTGACAAGGGCACCCGTTGATTCAGCTTGTGGTAGTCTATGGTAGGCTGCAGCGTTCCGTTAGGTTTCAGGACAGGCCAGATGGGGGCTGAATAGGTGCTGTTGCTGTTTCCTTTCTCCAGCATGGAGTCGATGGTCTCTTGCACCGGTTCGTAGGAAGCGATTGAAATCTTGTATTGCTTCATAAAGGTGGGAGGTGCACTTGGGTGGGTTGGGATGCGTACCATGTGTATGTTGGTGAGGCAGCAGTCTAGGAAATCTTTTGCAAAGGAGTCTTTGTACTTGTACAGGACTCAGCGAAGTTACTGGTGGTCAACAGTGTGTATGGAAACTTTATATACTTTAGAAGAATTATTCAGAAGGCTCTGTAATGTAAGGCAGTTGATACCAAGAGTTTTTAATTCTTCTCTGAGCTGGAGTCTTTCTCTTTCATATGCCATACAATTTAGCAGCACTTGCTCAACAGTCTCTGGAAGACCACATTTATTGCAATTGCCAGATTAATGGTTTCCTATGATATAAAGTGATTTATTGAGAGCACAGTGTCCAATAAGTAGTCGAGATATTACTGTATCATTCCTTCTTTGGCTGATCTAATTACTTTCCTTACTACTGCCTGAGCTCTCTTATACAAAATGACATCATCAAAATAGTATGACTTTCTTACCTTTCTTAATAATCTGTTTCTAATTTTTTAATTGCCTCACTACATTCATCTGTCCACCAAGGCACATCTTTCTTTCTCTGCCTCTGTGCACTTTTACCGATCACTTCTTCTGCTATGTCACAAAGAGTTGCACAAATTCTATTATATTCCTCTACATCATCTATAGTCATGTTTAAATGTAATAATCTTAAGTCGCATACCTCTTTACATTTATTCCAGTCTGCTGATTTAAACTTCTATCATATCTGTCCCGGATACATCTAACCCAATGTTACGATATATTGGGAAATGGTCACATCCTATTAGATTATGATCCAACACTTCCCACACACATTCTTTAGATAATCTTTGAGCCGTAATTGTTAAATCTATGACAGAATATGGCCATTTAGATACATCCAGTCAAGTACCACTACCATCCTTTATACATACTAGATTTTTTTTAAATCTATGAATTCGTCCAGTTCTCTCCCATTCTGATCAGTATACATGCTACCACATAACGTACTGTGTACGTTAAAGTCCCCAGACCAAACCTCACTATGATTACCTTCACCGCCTATATTTCCTAATGCTTCACTATTTAGCCTTTCACAAGGATTAAAAAAAAATTATTATTCTGTGTTCCAGACTAAACCTCCACTACCACAGGTTCTCATTCTTCCTTCACATCCACGCTTTTAAACGCTACCTCTAATTTAATAAACGTTATCATCCCTCCACCATTTGCAACTTTCCTGTCCCTTCTCACTGCTGAGTAACCTTGTAACACAAAATTCAGATGTGGTTTGAGCCATGATTCCTGAATACATATAACATGAGGTTTATTATTAATATCATCAATGAATATCTCAAATTCTTGTCCGTTCGATATCAAACTTCTAGCATTCCACTGAAGAATGATCAACACCATTAAGAGCCACCACATGCTGCCTGTTTGTTTGTCACTTGATCCTTAAACTTTTCATTTATATGATCCACAGTTATACTTTCTGCATCCTAATATTTTCCAGCTGCTCTAAGGATAATTATAATTCACTCTGTTCTGCTTTCCGTTCCGCAAATGACTACTTCCGCTATGAATGCAATACATGATATTTTATCAACCATCATTACATTTTCATTCACTCTGCTACAATTCACACATCTCTCAACAACTACAGGGGATTTTTGCATCTGATCTTCCTGCTGTGTTGTTGTCTTAACGTGCTTTTTGCTTACGCATATCTTATTCCTTATGAAACTGATATTCCGAACTTTCACAGCATCCTTTCTGACCTGACAGCCACCATAACCTGCACTGTGATCACCTCCACAGTTGCAACATTTCGGATTTACTCCATGCCCACACCTTTCCGTACTCATGGTCTCCACCACACCTTGCGCAACATTGCTTTCCGTTACATACCGCGGCAAAATGGCCATACTTCGGACACTTAAAGCATCTTATTGGCAGTGGTACCCAGCAAACACAGAACGTTCCCCTAATGTTAGCATATGGTTCCCGTTTGGTTATTTTTTGGGAACCAAATAACGTTCTAGGAACGTTCTCTGTAGGTTCTTCAAAAAAAAATAAAAAAAATAAAATAAAATAAAAAAAACCTTCCCAGAACGTTGCAGAGAGGTGTTTTTTTTTTTTTTTTTTTTAACAACCTAAACAGAACCTATACAGAACGTTCTCTAATGCTTATTTTAAGGTTTTACTTTTATAACCATAAACTAACCTTCCCAGAACGTGGCAGAGAGGATTTTTGTAACAACCCAAAGAAAACCTATACAGAACGTTTTCTAGTGGTTATTATAAGTTTTATTTTTATAACCATAAACTAACCTTCCCAGAACTTTGCAGTGAGGTTTTTGTGTGATAACCTAAATGGAACCTATACAGAACGTTCTCTAATGGCTATTTTTAGGTTTTATTTTTATATCCATTAGGGACTTTTTGAGACAGGAATTCAGCATTAACAGTACAATGTATGCGATTGTAGGTCAAAATGCATTAATGACAGATGCACATTAAAATCCAACCATTCGTAGGTGAAAATAAACCGATTTATATGATTTTGATGCACACACACATGTTTGGAGGACTGCATTAAAATCCAACCATTCGTAGGTGAAAATAAACCGATTTATATGATTTTGATGCACACACACGTGTGTGTGCATCAAAATCATATAAATCGGTTTATTTTCACCTACGAATGGTTGGATTTTAATGCAGTCCTCCGCAGAAATCAAGTGTTTGTATAATTTAAAGATTCAAACTGTGTTCAATTTAATTCACCCGAACTGTGATCAGTTAGTTCCACAAGCCCGAGAAATTATTACATTACCATTATCAGGCAGTAGAGGACGCTCATGCACAATGTTTTTAGTGTTTCCTTACCATTTTCCTGGAAGGCCCCCAGATTGGGGAATGTAGAGTGTTGGAACTGCTTTCACTTTCAAACAGCATTCACAAATGTGTTTAAGCACACAGATATCACCTGACAAATGTTTGTTACCCACATGTGCTGAATCATGTGGTGCTTAATCAGTATTTATTTACACGTGACAATTTTAAACTGCACAATCAGAAATTTTGTCATCTGATAATTGTAACATGAGTGAGATCAGTTGTAAGACTGTACATTTAATACCAAATACTACCCTGTCTCTGAAAGAAACAGTGGAGACCAAACACTGCATAATATCCATCTGTACAATATGCTATAAGGGCACTGACAGTGATAAGACACTATGAAAATCTGGACGATATAATAGTGGCCAAACTGTTATGTCACATGAATGAAGTGGCAAAACACTCCTTCACTCGGCTCGCTGGAAAAGATGATAGGCAGTCAGGTAGGATACTATATAAATATGCAATGGTAAACAACGAAAAATCTTTCATAAGCATTGTTGGGCTGTAATCTTTTGGGAAAAAGAAAACATAACACTACTTCAATTATACAACTGGGCAAAGAGTTTTATTATAATACAGGAGCAAATGCAATAACTAACAGGACAAACAATTTTATTAAAACAAGAACAATGAAAGAAATAACTGGGCAAATAGTTTTATTAAAACAGGAACAATAAAAGAAAAAAAAATAACACTGAGGAACACAGTTGGAGTACAATGGAGTGAGAGGGGAGAACTGCAGTTTGGAGCCTGAGTGTGAAGGTGAAATAGCTGCAGCTTCACACACACAGTGTTTCTGAAAGAGTTGGCAACAAAACACATTGTTACCCACATGTGCTGAATCATGTTGTGATTAATCAGTATTTATTTACATTTGACAATTTTACTAAGACATTATTACATTATTAATTATAAAGACATTATTAAGAATAATATCATTGACCTCCCAGGGGGTAATAAAAAAGGACACCCAGAGCTCCCCATCAACACCAAATAACATTGCTGAAAACTCCAATACTCAAAACAATGATATTCAGGGATGGAGTCAGGGATGTCAGTGATGGAGTGTGTCCATTTTAATTTAAGAGAGCCTTAGTGAGCTGCAGCAGCACTATCCAATGGAGATAAAGAATCAGCTGCATATTGGAAACATTTAAATGCTGATTTCACTTGGCTGATAATTATACTGGCCGATAAAGATGTGGCATTTTCAATGGAAATTCATGGGTTTGTTAGTGTGAATGATGAGCTGTGTCTGAAATGTTGATGGCAGATGCATTGACGTGTCTGGAGCAATCAAATGGGGTATCTAAATATAGATATCTATGGGATTAACTAGCAGCCAATTAGCTTGGCTTGTAATCCACTTTGCCATGGTCATTCTGCCAGGAGAGGTAGGTTGTTCTATCTTTTCAGGCATCTTGCTTCTCCCTTGTGTGCACTCATGAACAGCCTTTGTTGGACTGCTATACAGAGACTTCACTGTGTATGTGGTGGGGTCCCTTTTGCTTCATACCAGCCCCATTCAACTGCGCACCACTGCTGAATGTATATAGGGGAAACACTGCTTTGTGCCATTCACCCGTCACCCATCAGTATCTTTCCTGTAACACTGACAGTTGGTCCTTCCAAACCAGCCAAATGTGTTGAGGAAATCCTTAGCAGATGAACACCTGCAAAAATAATTATAGGAGGTCATTAATAATAATCTATCAGTAAACTATAGGGCTGCAATGGTATGTGTATACGTACCAAACCGAACGGTACACACAACGACACAAATGAATACATATATCGGTATATATCGGTAAGAAATATCACAGCCACTTTGGGACAAAAAGGAATCTGTCTTGAAATTATTTTTATAAACACAGTGGCTGCAGCAATTCTTATTGTGGAGGTACTCATTTGCATATTGCAAAATTCAGGGTTCGATACATACCTTGCTTTTTTGGTCATGGTTCGGTACGATTTTGTGGGGACGCTGTACCAAAATTGTACCAAACCGTGACCAAAAAAGCGAGATATGTATTGAACCCTGAATTTCGTGTACTGCTGCAGCCCTAGTAAACAAGTACTATGGTTGTGATAAATGCACACAGAAGGACACATGGGCAAAGGACTTGCCTAGAAGTGGATAACCTCACTTCTAACCTCACAGTTATAATTTTCTAAGAGTTGTGCATTTATGTGGGGGACACTGAGAGCTGAAAGACTACTGACCTGTGCTAGTTTGCGGTTTACACTTGTAGGACTGTGCTGAAGGGAATCCTAACCAACCAGTTATATGACCATTTCATGGCATTCAGTGTTGCCATAGGTCACCTTCTTTGCCCTACACAAGTGGACCACAACAGCTTCATCAACAGCTTTGAGCTGCTGATATATTTTGATGTAAAAACAAAAGACCTATATGGAGATCACTTGATGGTGTACAACATCCATTCTATGGTACATCTACCAGCAGACAAAATGGCAGCAGAGACAATGGCTTTGGCAATCTTGATGCTTGTACATTGATTTTTTGCCATTTTTCTTCCCATGGGAGAATGATCTTGCTGAGGTGAAGCGCCTTTCCAATATGCATGTCACTAGAAAGGAAAATGGGGCAACAGGTAAGATGTTTACAATTTTATCTTTTAATCTCATACATTAAAATAATGAACCATTTGTCATGAGCAATGTAATATCTTTAGGTAAGACAAATAAAATAAGAGTACTACAATTATACAACAGGGCAAACATGAGTCTTTGGGACCTTTTGCACTTCCAAAATCTTAATTTCACTTTTTAATTTCATGGATGACTAAAAAGTAATAAAACTCACAATATTTTAGCAATAACTTGACGCAATG
Source organism: Pangasianodon gigas (assembly GCA_022758105.1). Taxonomy (NCBI): domain Eukaryota; kingdom Metazoa; phylum Chordata; class Actinopteri; order Siluriformes; family Pangasiidae; genus Pangasianodon; species Pangasianodon gigas. The sequence continues at coordinate 17,796,190 of CM040466.1, forward strand.
GACTGTTTATTTTACAATAAACACACCCAATACTAATACTGAATCAACAGCTTTATTCCACAACAAACAATATAAACACATCTAATAAAATATATGGATGCCCCAAGTACTTGGAAAAAAAAAAAACAAAAACAAAAACTGGTCAACACTGCTACAATGAAGTTTCTAATACAGCTGCTGTGATGGAGTGACTGATTATTTGATAACCTTTCTCTCTTCTGACTGATGTATTCCATCTCTCTATATTTTCTCCCTCTTTTGGAAAGCCATGGATACACCTTAGTGATTTTTTTCTTTTGGACCCTTTCCACATTTTACAGTCTCCCTCAGCAACTATATTAGAAAACACATCGCAGCAGTGTGTACTAGTTTTTTTTGTAATTTAATGCCAGGGTAATATAACACAAAGTAGAGTTATAAATGTACATTAAATCTTTTAAAAATCAAAATAAATTTGCCAGATTTACGTTGTTAATTATTGCATAAATGCGTCACCACAGTCTGTGAAAAATGTCCATTAATACAAGACATATGGTGCATCCCAAATCGCATACTTATGCACTATTCTATGCCATTTTGTAGTATAAATAGTCTAGTAGAGTAGTGTGTTCACACTGAAAATTCCAACAAGAAGAAGTGCACTTCAGGTACCCAGATGATGCACTTATTCAGTTATATAGAATTGACCACAAGCCAAACTCTCTCACTCAAGAGGCATTAATTCTGAAGTGATTGTCTCATGACATATTGTTGGAGCCATTACCTTTATGGAGCCTTTATTGTGCATTATCTGATTATAGTAGCTTGTTTTTAATATTTAGTGTGTAGTTCAATTAGTAGTTCAGTAATTAACATTAATTTGTCAATATTTGTGATACTTAAGTGTTAGGGTTGGATTTGTATATTAGTTGAGGCAAACTGACCATCGGTCGTTGACCGTTAGCTTTTATCTGTGGAAAAACCTAAGGTATGTCGGTTGATGTTTGTTTAAGTTTCCATTATCTGAGTTGTATTTGAAACTCTGTAAATGTTTGATGTAATTAAAGTGACCTTTCACTAGGTTCCACTAGCAGACATCCCACCTCTCCTAGAAGTTACGTGTGTCTCCCACATATTGATAAAAAAAAAATGTAGCAGGACTCAGGATATTATGGGTGCAATAAATGCACTCAGAGGGGCATGTGGGTTTCTGGGTGAGTTACTTGCCCAGAGGTGGATAACCTCGCCCTATGCACAAATGATACATACTGTGCTGAAATGGCAAGACAGCAGGATGATGAGGCCATTTCAATATCCCCATTTTTGAGGTTCCTATTGGACATGATTAAACAATTTCCAATAGATTACATGCATCAAGCCTGCCTGGGGGTTACAAAAAATGATTACAGAGTGGATAAGAGGAAACCAGAATGTGCAAATGTCTGCTGGACAAATCAATGAAGTGACCCAAAGGCTGCTGTCACTCAGGAGGACCATTCCAAGCTGTTTTGCAAGAAAAAGAAAGGGGTCTAGAAGACATAGGTAGGTGGAAGGCAACTGAACTGCGGCAGTTTGCGGAGTACACTGGCAAGATTGTACTAAAGGGAATTCTGGTCGACCAGTTGCATGGCATTCAGTGTTGCCTTGGGCCTTCTTCTTTCACCCAACTTGGCAGTGGACTACAACAGCTACAGCACTGAGCTGATGACTTAATTCCTTGCAAAAACACAAGAGTTAGAGGGAGATCACTTCATGGTGTACAACATCCATTCACTGGTACATCTACCAGCAGAGGCAATGAATTTTGGCAGTCCTGATGCTTGCAGTGCATTCCCATTTGTGAACTTTCTTGCAAAGCTCAAGAGACTCACAAGGTCAGGAAAGCAGCCACTTGTTCAAGTGGCCAAACAGTTCATGGAGATTTCAAATTCTCCACAGACTCAATCTGTGGTGGTCACAAAGTTCAAAACCACAAGACCGAACAATGCCTTCGTTCTTGTCGAAGCAAAATGTTGTGAGGTCATCAAAGAGAGAGTTGGATGAGTCAGGTTCCCCAATGCTATTGTGCAAGGTTTTCGAAAAATCTGAACCACTTTTCAGAGTCCCATGTGACTCACGAATGACTGGCTGTTTCAAAGTGCAGTCAAGATATTCCATAATGAAACTCGTGCTAGAACAGCAGCTGACAAGAACTGCCATAATGGTGGGAAAAAAAACAGGAGATAATTTTTTTGCCATCCAGTATAAACTTTAACCGTCTCTCTCTCTCTCTCTCTCTCTCTCTCACACACACACACACATACAGCCAGAACAAGACAAAACTACCATAGCCCACAATTTAACATAACAAAACCCAGACAATGAAGAACTTTCATTCATTGTGACAATCGCCTGAATTATCCTGTCTAACAATTCCCATCTAGTGACATGGAATCCCTCATGGCAAACAGTTAAGCTGAAAAAGACAGTAATCAAAACTTGTTTTCATAAGAAATAACAAGCTGCTGAATGAATGTAACTCCACAGAGCTGATTATGTAATCATCTTTATTAATTGCTTTATATATATGTACATATATAAAGCAATCCGTGCCGCAACAGCACGCTTCCGTATTGTCATATGTTTTGTTTACTTTCTCACGTGTGTTTTGTTTTGGTTTATGTCCTGTCTCCACCCCTGTCTTGTCACTGGCTGTCTCCCTTATGTGTCATGATCATTCTCACCTATGTTCAGTTTGCCCTTGATTAGTTTGTGTATTTATATCCTTCATGTTTCCTTGTTCAGGGTGAAGTATTTGATCAGTGTTTTGTCACCTGTCTTTACTAAAGCTGTGTCCGAAATCGCTCACTCGTTCACTATTCCCTATATAGTGAATGACATTTGAGTCCACTATATGGGGAAGAAGTGAACGAAAATGAGTGCATGAATTCAGACGCTGGAGTAAATACCATGCGTCAGAGAGCACTCTGTCGCTGACATTTTTGTCAAATATATTACGCCTACCCTATTATGTTTATTATATTTAATAAATATATTTATTATATTTAAAAATAAAAAAGAGAATAAAAACACTACTGTCACATTTATTTAAAAAAAAAGTAGAAAATAACTATCAACAAGAACAAACACAAGTGTATGAACATATATACACATTTTCGCGTGGTTTCCTGTCAGTGTCCTCAAGTTTACTCCTGGTAAACCTGGCGTAAAATGTACTCCGTCTTGCTAGTTTTGGTTGTGGCGAAACTTCTTTTCCTGAGGAGAAGAAAAAGGCGTCTTTCAGAAAGAGCAACAACTTTAAGGCGTGCTTTGTTAGCTTGAAGATGCCACCTATGTAATTTGACATTAGACAAAATGCATCAAGCTGTTAACTAAATAACTGAAGACTAGATGTTTCTTATAAGAGTTGGGAGGACTAATCTTCAGTTTGCAGCTGGATGTAGCTAAAGATGTTATGCTGGCAAAATGTATAATTAAAATTTTTTAAACATGATCTTTGATTAATGTATCTTACTATATTATAAATACCCTTTTTACAGTCCAGTAGGATGGTTTACACATGCAACACATTTTACCTTAAAACATTCCCTATAGTATATTTATTCTTTCAGTTTGGCACTCCAGCTCCATACTGCCTGTTGAACCACCAAGTGCCTGTCCTCAGGTTGTCCTAAGCCTCCATCTGTTGATTCTACAAGATACTTAAACAGAAAGTTATTTCATTCCATCCAGTTACAAACACTCTGCGACCAGCAAGGTAAATACCTGGACATTTCTGTGGCCTATCCCGGATCAGTCCATGACTCCAGAGTGCTCAGGAACAGCCCAATCTATTTGAAGGCACTGTATCCACCAGTGGAATACCACATTTTAGGAGATTGAGGTTCTCCCAATCTCTCTAATTACACCATATAGTCAGCATCGTTTCAACTTCCACCATACAAAAGCTCGGTCCATCACTGAGAGATTGTTTGGAAGTTTGGAAACACGATGGAGGTCACTTTTCTTCAAGGCCATTGAAGTTAAGCCAGAATTTGCTCCAGAGGTCAGTGCTTGTTGTAGTATACTGCACAACATCTACATCACAAACGGTGACATCACGGAGCCAGAAGAAGGACAACTGAACGGCAATGATCCTGATGACTTAAAAGTGACAGATCCACAGAGTGGAGAACACACTAGAGACTGCTTGGCTGCAGCTGTCTGTGCTCCAGATTAAGATGATCTTCCTCCAGCCCTAAGACATCATGATTATTTATAAAATCTGTGTTTATATACACAATTATTTACATAGTATTGTATAGTTAGTTACAGTTATAATATATACTTTGTATATATTTAAAATATTAAAATATTTAATATTGTGTAGTTATTTTAGGTTGGCTACGTCATGTTGGTTTTGTCACCAGTTACTCACTCTCATGTCGTTGACTTTCATGACTTTCTTCCATGAAACACAAAAGGAGCGGTTTAGCAGAACTTTAGGGACTGACAGTCTCAGTCACTATCCACTTTCACTGCATATTTTTCCATACAATGAAGTGAATGGGGACTGAGGCTAACAGCCCTTAATATTCTAGCTTATGCGTTCTGCAGAAGAAAGTCATACAGGTTTTAATGACATAACGGTAAGTAACCGTTGACAGAACAGTGTATTTGTTTGTTAGTATAAATAAACATGTTAAAAAAAACAGAAGAGCAAACATGACTCAAGTCAAATTATTTATTCCAAATAAAAAAAATCTACATTTTTCTACAATTCTTCCTAGAATTGAGAGAAGTCTCTACGTTCTCATCTCTTCTCTTCTCTTCTCATTCTCTCCTCTGTCCTCTCAGCCTCTCTCTCTAAAAACTCCAGCACTGGGTCCCTTCTCTGCCTCTTTGCTTGCCCTGCATCTCCACTCCCTCTCCTATCCTGCTGCCCTGTGTCCTCTGGGACTAAATCAAGGGAACTCACTGCAGGAACAATGGCGTTTTCTTCTGATGAGGCAATTAGGATGGGGGGCTGGATGGATGGCCTCCCACCTGTTTGCCTCATCCATGAGGTTGTATGTTCCATGTTCCTGCAGTGTACTCCCCCGATTCAGTCCTAACTCCAGTGGGTGGTTACCTTAGCTCCTAAAAACAGTTTTAAAATCCAATGATGTACAACCCAACAGAATTTAATATAAAAATATTATTAATATTAAAAGGCTCTGACTGGATGATGTTAATTCAAAGTATGATGGTAAGATGAGTAAGAATTTTATTAAAAATATAAACCTGAACACACACACACACACAC
>CM040466.1:17827341-17838480 GCA_022758105.1 Pangasianodon gigas
TTTTTAATCTCAGAGATACATTGAGAGAGAAAAGGCACAGCTGCATTAACATCAGGTTTTGAATGTATATAAATCTGAGTGTCGTCTGCATAAAAGTGAAAGTTAAGACCAAGTGTTCTTAGAAGTTGACCAAGTGGAAAAATGTATATGCTAAAAAGTAAAGGGCCCAAAACTGATCCCTGGGGAACACCAGACCGGACCACACCAACCTCAGACCTGCAACCACCCATAAAAACAAACTGCTTGCGATTTAAAAGATAGGACTTAAACCAGTTTAATGCACAATCAGAGACACCAAAAACAGTCTCTAAACGATTGATTAAAATAGAGTGATCTACAGTGTCAAAAGCAGCACTGAGATCAAGAAGAATTAGTATTGATAGACAGCCAGAGTCAGAGGCAATTAACAAGTCATTAGTGAGATTAACTAAAGCAGTTTCAGTGCTGTGGAGTTTACGGAAACCAGATTGGAGAGGCTCAAAAAGGTCATTGTCAGTAAGATGTGACAACAGTTGAGAAGCAACAATTTGTTCTAAAATTTTGGCAAAGAAGGGAAGATTGGAAATGGGACGGAAATTATTTAGGTTATCAACCTAACAACCAAAATCTGCGTTGTTTGTTTTTGGTACAGGTGTGACAGCAGCAATTTTAAGTGCTGCTGGCACAACACCAGTGCACAGGGAGTCATTTATGATACTCAGAACAACAGAACATAAGGAATCAAAACATGATTGGAAAAGACAAGTTGGGAAATGGACATCAGTAATGCTGAAGATATTGTGAAAGTGACGGAACCCATTAAGATTGCTACTACTGTGATGTGTGAAGAAGAACAGCCAACAGTGTCTGTGATTGCACCACTCCAGGCTAAATTAATGAAACATCTTGAACCTTGTGAGAATGACACAGACATGACTCAAGAAATGAAGTCTGTGATGAATGTGGACCTTTCATCTTGGTACACAAACATCCGCAACGCTCTGCTTAAAGGTAAGATGACACTCTTATTCTCCATATCAAAAGTCTAGCAAATGCGCAACAAACTTTGAATCCTTTTTTAATCATGCCTTTAATATACATTTAACACGTAACAGCATACCGTTGTTCATAGTTTGTGTTTTGACTTGGTAACACACTGGTAATTATCTATTTTTTTCTTAATTTACGTCTGCATTAGATCCATGTTACAAAGAGCTGCCCTTCCTAGAAAATGAAGAAAAAGAGTGCATCTTTCTTAAACTGACTCTTGAGGCCTCAGACAGTGTAAGTATACATTTTTCATGAGCTGGCTAGGTAGCTGTATTGTATGATTATTCTAACATGATGATCTATTTAATTACATTAGTTTATGTTAGTGTAATTGTAGGTTTGCTGTGTTTATAATCATTGAAAAACTTAAGTGGTGTGGTTATTCTATCCATTTCTTGTTATAGACTCAAATGGAAAAGCAGGATGAGTATGAAGAGGAGCCATCAGCTACAAATGAAGCAGCAAAAGGTGAGAATTTAAACCATTTTTATTATTAATAAACAGTGTTTAGTTTCATTAACGTGTAAACTTATTGTAGTACTATAAAATTGGGATTGTTTTTGCATTCCATCAATCTATTTATTTATCTTTTTTATTTTTAGGCGAAACATGTCAAACAAAAAAGCTGAAAGCCATGGATTTGCTTTTTGGCAACACCTTTGTGCCATAGACAAGGTCCACTAGAGAGGTCACCAGAGAAGAGGTGGTGAAATACAAATCCATGGCTCCTCTGCCATTGACTGAAAGTGCAGTGGAGTGGTGGAAGTTCCATGAGACAGAACTACCACTTCTTTCAAATGTGGCAAGAAGATATCTTTTCATTCCTGCTACCACTGTGGCCTCAGAAAGAGTTTACGGCCTTAACGGCCAGATCATGTTGATCAGTTAATATTTTTGAAAAAAAAAAAAAAAAAAAACTAAAATAGCACACATACCTCTGGCCTACAAGTTGCTTTTATTGCAATATTGAAATTGGTATTCCTGCCAGTTATTATTGTGATTTGTTGTAGCCTTGAACTTTTTTAAATGGACTGTTGCGAATTCCTGACAGTGGAATTCCTGACTGTTTTAATTGCACTTTGTATTCCTGCTTGCCTATATGTTCAGGAAATTTAGGCAATGTTTAGTTTTCCTGCAATAAAAATTTGGTGCAATTAACAGTTTAAAGTAGTTTGCCATTCTTTTTCTTGCTTGAGATACATTTGAAGTTAAATACTGTGAATAATACATTTTAAAAAGTTGCTGAACTGAATTGCCCAATAAAATCGTTGTCAGGTGAATCAAATCAAATTGAATCATTCTGAATTTTGGAGCTTTTGGAAATTCTTTTTAATTAAGAAAACCAATTTACAGGATATGCAGCAAGACAGTAGTGTACAGCACAGGAAAAGCAATGACTTTTTATAAGTATTAAATAATGATACTTTTTAACACAGTTGGAACTGTATACTTTACATCATTAACTGCATACTTAATTCTACTTAGAAAACACTAAAAAGAAAATTGACAGAAAACCTGGGGGCAGTTTTCACTGATGCCATCTTTTGAGTACACACCGGATAGATATTACAGACATTATGTATTGGTTAGGTAATGTTAAGTCTATTTACAATGTGACAACTGCACATTACGGTTATTTTCAGTCAGCACCATTTTGAAACTTGGGGATTCTTTCTTGTTTTGTTATGATTGCTATTAAATTAACTGATTAGTAGAATATAAATCTATATTTTTTATATATAAATATAGAAATATGCATTTATGTATCAAAATACAAGATATCATTCAAAATAGATTTAAAGCAATATATCCCCCCCCACCCCCCATTCATTCTGTAGGAGGAAGTTTTTTTTGTTTTTTTAAAAACATTTTAATGTTAAACATTTTAATGTTTATTTATACCTGCAGCTCTATGTAAAATAAATTGTCAGAGCAGTCATTACCAGACTTCTCACTGACAGAAGTGTCACCTCCATCAATGCGTGTAACAAAATTTCATTGTGTTATATTCAATAATATTTATGAAATATTTTGAAACCTAAGAATTTTGGTTTTATTCCACAGCAGTGTCAGATCTCCTTTTAAATGAGCCACAGGCACAGATTTCATCCGGAGAAGCCACAAAGTATAAGCTACAGTAGCTTTTATGCTATTATATACATTAAATATTATGTATTATTTTATACAGTATTACAGCTACAGTATATACAGCTATTATATACAGTAGCTATTATGATGGGAAAGTTTTGTTCTAACTGGCAAACGATAATTTTTAAAGGGTTATAAAAAGTAACTGTTTTGCATATTATGTTGTAGAATAAAATATTTTGATACTTCTTATTTTCTCAAAGCAACTGAGTAATACCATACCTTAAACCTAACTCTAATTCTTTAACTTAAATGTATATACAATGTACAAGTTACAATGCAGAGATTATTTTGATTTTAATAGACATTATTTCATTCTATTTCTAGGAGTAACACTTCAAGACACTAAAGAACTTCAAGACACTAAAGGCAACTTAGGTGGAAGATCTCCTTGCACTGGACCTGAAATTTGCCCCACACAAGAATTTAATATCGTAATCATGCAGTATTAGAATGTATTTTGAGATGAGTATCAACTATGAGTACCTGATGCAAAAGTATTCTTATCTTATTATGACAAAGCCAACATACTGTTCTGCTTTATAAGCTTATTATTATTTTTATTATTCTTCGGAGACCCAAAATTTCTAAACACTACTCCTCCAAGAGCTTTCAAGCTACATCCGCCAAGCTCGCCACAGACCTTCAGCCTGTTCTGACTGCTTTGACTATATTACTGTATTGCCAGACTGAAATCAGCCGGTATTTCGAGTGAAGTATGTTGTAAGGTATATGTGCATGTATGGCACTACAAAAATCATGTTGTTTTTTGTTATGAGTGGGCAATATTAGTGATAGTGATTAATGATGATATTAGAGATAATATAGTTTCTTTGATCCTGTTATTTATAATATTTATAGTATACATATATATATATATATATATATATATATATATATATATATATATATATATATATATATATATATATATATATGTATGTAAACACACACACACACACACACACATAGTTAACCAGGAACTGTTTCCAGCAATGGCAAAAAAGATGTGTGACTGTGTGCTCAAAAAAGTGCCTTTGACCCTCATTTTTTATATTTTAATTATACTGTGCACTATGTTGTAACTAAACTACAAACAAAAACAGTCTTTCTTTTAGTCTCCTCAAATTCTTTCTTTTAACTTGTGTGCACATGGCCTGAAGCCCCTCTTCTCTCCCTCTCTCTCTGTCAGTGTACCTGTAACAAAGACTCTCACTTCATCTTTCTGTATCAATGCCACACACTCTCTCCATCCATCTCTCTATCAATCTAGCAGTATTGCTCTCTCTCTCTCGCTCTCTCCATACTTCTTTCTATCAATCTACCTGTATCACTCTCTCACTCCTTCCGTCATTCAAACACTAAAACTCTCTCTATCTATCTACATGTATCAGTCTGTCTCTCCATTTATCTTTCTACCATTCTCTCTATCTCTCCATCTATCTCTCTAACTCTAGAAGCACTGGCACCCTATCTATCTAATCAACTTTACAAGTATTGGCACCCTAGCTATCTGTTTCTCTTTCTTAAAACTGCACATTACCTTCAGATTTCAAACTGATAGCTATTTTAAACTTTCAGACTGGCTTTGTCAAGCCAATATCAAAGTCTGTAGTCACAAACTTTATCTATCTAGTTTTTCTATAAGATTTAAAAAAGGTTTAACTTCAGGGAACTACGTATATATCCTACAAGCACAAAACATGTATCCCAGAGTGCCCCAATAATACCCTCTTCCACAGCGACATCTAGCGGTGACTAAAAGCGGACATGAAAGATATAAAAAAAAATTTTAAATCTCTTTAAAAATGGTACCATTACGGTATTAAACTATTACTAAAAAACATTTTTTAACAAATAAGAAATGTTAATAATAATAATAATAATAATAAAACCACAAAGTAACATCTTCACATAATCAGTGTCATCAATAACACTACATTTCTTTTGCAGTTTTTGTAATTGCATGTAATTTTGATGTTGATACTTTACAACCACACACAATTCCCAATTGTGTGTGGTTGTAAAGTATCAACACAGTTCCCAATTCCCAATCACACACACAAAAAAGACAATTAAATTGATTTACACCTAAGAGTAGTTTAAATAATAAAATTAAATAATAATATTGAAATGAATGAAAATAAATAAAAACATTGCTTTGTTTGCTTTAAGTGATTGTTACATTACTAAGTTGAAAGAAGATCATTCTGTTTTGGTGATTAAACCAAATTGTCTCATTACATGCCACAATAATTTGAAACAGTTATCATGTAAAAGGAAACATCAAATCAAATCAAATTTTATTTATATAGCACAAATAAACACAACAATAGTTGACCATTGTGCTGTACATAAAAGACAAAAGATAAATATCTAAAAAAGAGACAAAAAGAGAATAAAAAGACCGCAAAGCAATGATAAAGGGAATTTACATCAAAAATACCAATTTGTTGTAATATCCAATATCAGTTGTAGGCCAGAGAGAAAAGGTAAGTTTTTAACTTAGATTTAAATTCAGACTCTGCAGAGATTAGTCTTAGGGATAAAGGGAGACTATTCCACAATTTTGGACCAATGATAGAAAAAGCTCGGTCGCTCCTCGACAATAAGTCTAGACCTCGGAACCATCAACAATCTTTGTTGTGATGACCTTAATGATCTAGGAGAGTTATTTAAATTCAAAAGGTCAGAAAGGTATTATGGAGCTAGTCCGTTCAGAGCTTTAAAAACAAAAAGCAAAATTTTGAATTCAATTCTATAACGAATCGGCAGCCAGTGCAGATAACGTAATATTGGGGAAATATGATCAAATTTCCGAGTGCCAGTCAAAAGCCTGGCGGCTGCATTTTGAACTATCTGAAGACGACTAATATTGGATTGACTCATTCCAATATAAAGAGAATTACAATAGTCAAGTCTAGATGAAATGAATGCATGAATCACTCTCTCAAACTCTGCAAATGTTAAAAAACTCTTAGCCTTAGACAATAATTTTAACTGGAAAAAGCCAGATTTAACTACAGCATTTATCTGTTTGTCCAATTTAAGGGCAGAATCAAAAATAACACCCAAATTTTTCACAGAGTGTTTTACGTAAGGGACCAAATCTCCCAGGTCGCCATCAAAAACACCTGACACACCTGTGGGCTCAAACACAATAACCTCAGTTTTGCTCTCATTAAGATGCAAAAAATTTAAAGAAAACCAAGACTTAATATCAGACAAACATGCTGATAATGAGCTTAAGCCTTTTTTGTAATTTTTCTTTAAGGGCAAATAAATGTGTGGGTCATCAGCATAAAAATGAAAGGATACCCCATGTTTGGAAACAATAGTACCTAAAGGCAGCATATACAACGAGAACAAAACAGGGGCCAAAATTGAGCCCTGAGGGACTCCATATTCCAAAACAGAAACAGATGAAGAAAACCCGTCGAGACAGACTTAAACCAATTAAGAGCACAACCTTCAATACCCACACATTGTTCGAGTCATGAGATAAGAATTCTGTGGTCCACAGTATCAAAGGCAGCACTTAAATCTAAAAGTATCAGTACCACAAAATCCCCTGAGTCAGCAGACAACAAAATATCATTAAAAACTTTTAATAAAGCTGACTCAATACTGTGATATTTCTTAAATCCATATTGAAATTCTTCAAAGACACTATTTAGCTCCAGAAAACTTTGCAGTTGTTCCAACACAACTTTCTCTATGATTTTAGAAATAAAAGATAAATTTGAAATAGGCCTGTAATTAGAGAGAATGTTTGGGTCAAGATTTGATTTTTTTAAGCAAAGGTTTAACAGTTGCATGTTTTAGGTATCTAGGAACCTATTGCAGAGGTGATCGAGCCTTCGCTGTTGCCGGTCCTAGTCTATGGAACAAATTACCAGCTTCTATTAGAGCTGCGCCCTCTTTGCCAGTATTTAAATACCTGCTTAAAAAACATCTTTTGTCAATAGCTTTTATCTAGCCATGTCAATTGTATTGCTATATTGTGTTTTGATTTTTTATGGTTTCTTATTTGTTTGTTTGTTTTTTTAGTTGTATTGTACAGCACTTTGGATCAACCAGTAGTTGTGTGAAAGTGCTTTATAAATAAATAAATAAAGAAAGAAAGAAAGAAAGAAAGAAAAGGAACAACACCTGTGAGAAGGGACTTGTTTATAACATGGCACACAATCCAGTACAGGTTTTGAAGAACGACAAGAGTTGAATATTTACCCCTTGCTTGTGCAAAATCTATGTTAAAAATGTAAGATTTAGGTGGTATAATTGCACTTTAGAATACTTATTAAAAGCAGAGCACTAAAATTAAATAATCACAACCTGTCATATATATTTTTAAACTAAAATATCAGCTCAAGTCAATGTCAGAATCACTTAGTATTGCTGCACTTGAGCTATAATCAGTGTATTTGCCGTGTTTTTCAATATAAATATATAAACATCTTTAAAAATGAATAAATTAATCTTAGAACCAAACTGCAGAGGATTAAGTGTATTTTAATTTTCACTGAGAAGATTTGACAAAATACACAAAACAAGTCTTAATACCCAATGCACGTTTGCTTTTCATGTTAATGTAGATTTAGATTTTTTTTTTTTTTTTGCTGTTGCGTGACATCAGGCCACTATAGACGCAGACTGCGCAAACTTCATGATTTTAAAGAAGTTGATGAGAAACTGAAAAATTGATCATTTTTTACAGTTACAATTTATTTTTTAATAATACAATGTTCTTGCAATTTTATTTTATTTAACGATAATTACTGTTTTGAATGTCTTGAGATTCATGGCTTATGTTATTTTATGTAAACAATTAAACAACGGATCAACAAAAACATGGATTGTGCGCTGATTATTTATTTATATAGACTGATTGTTTTATTTATGATTAACGAAGCATGAATGTATGAATATGTGAAATAAATGATGAAAATTAAGGTTAAGAGAACGTTAGGGGAAAGTTCTGCAACCCTAAAAACATCGTTCTATTTCCGTAAAGAAAACGTTCCTGGCTAACCAAAAACAAACCTTAAAAATGTATGTTCTGGGAATCAAATACAGAACCAAAAAATTGTTAGCTCGGTACATATGGGCGGATCACATAACTTAAAAATCCAAGAAATGTAGTCTCCACTGAGAAAGGGGAACATGTATATTTAAAGAATAAACGGACGCTGACACATGTTGCGCTTCCCTCAGATCATGTATTAGAAGAGAGGGGGGAAACATTCACCCTAAAATATATAAACATAACGTACATGAAAAGCATATCAACTTGCATATAACAACACAACCTTCTCTTTATACACAAAGTAACCCGCATTATAATAATTGACAAAGCAACTAATACAAGATGAGCATCAATTGGCATATGACATTACGCACTCTCTAATACACACAACAAACGGGACAGCTTGTATTAGAGTGAGTGGTAAAACAACCAGATACGAATAACTCACGTAAAGTGTGCACCAGCATGAATATAATGTTTCACTCTTTTGGATATACACAAATATTCTAGATTCCCTATTACAGAAATGACATTATCTCACCAATAACGTTTCAGTTATCACAATAGTATAATGCATTACACATTATCAGCTTAACGTATCTTGACATTGGCTTCAACAGATTGAGCACACGTAACTTAGTCTCACTCATCCTTACGTTACAACTAGAATAGAAACACGACAACGTTATAGGTAACAATATCAAGGTTTAACAGCGCATTAACAGCACTAATGCTACCTAAGCATCGGGAGCCAAAAGACGGATTCAACACAAGACTCCATCTCATCCCTTCTTATAATACGGGCACATAACAACGATATAACAGTTTTGTAAATAATACTCAAACTTCAACCATCACAGATAGCAGTTATTGAGTGGCTTACCTGAGAAAGGGGAATATGTATAGTTAAATAATAAAAGGACACAGACACACATTGCACCTCCCTCAAATCACGTATTAACAGAGTAGGAGAAGGGAACCCGAGTGCCCGTCACTAACGCCCCATGTCCGCCCCCTGCTGGAGTCTTCCGGTACTACATTAGAACAGACTTCAGAAACCAATCAAAATAATATTATCGAGAAAGATAATAACAACATTTTTATCTATTTGTTCAACTTGTTACATACTCCCCCCCAAAGTCAGACGTTGTCCTCAACATCAATATCTCAGTACCCTTAAGCATTACAGACTAAATCAGACTGGTTACAGACTGGAACTCTTTTGATACAGTCAATTTTGTCTCCTGGTCCCAACATGAATATATCAATTCAGTTCAATATATTGCACATATTGGTTACAGACTGGAACTCTTTTTATACATTCAGTTTTGTCTCCTGGTCCCAGCATCAACATGTCAATTTTAGTTTGTCTGAATCATCCAGCATTGGATTTACGAAGTCCTAAACTGGAAGGGTACATTTGGTATCAACTACACTCGTTACTGTTATGAGTTGTGGAATGTGTGGTGCACATCAAATGTCCATATACTTGTGATCAGTCACGCTCAGTTTTGTTCCAAGTCTCTGAGCAAGAGTCTCTTTAACTACTACACTCAGTACTGTTCCAAGTTCTGAAATTTGTGATGTGTATTAATTGTTCATGGGCTGGTAATCAACAACACTCAATTTTGTTTCAGGGGTCTGAGGGTCTCTTCAACTGTCAGATGAACATTGAACCAACGTACATCCCATATGAGTATACAGGCTGGTGATAGTAAGGTTGCACCTGATAAATCCACACTTGGGGCAATGTATGAACCGAGAGTGCAGTCAGACCATAACAGGAGGGAGACCCAATTTTGTCATAGTTTGAAGATCTTTGGCAGTCTACGTTCCCTATGGGGTCATTGAGGCTTTGGCTCTATTTCACTTCCCTGGCTACTTCCTGAGAGCTGTGGTGCTTCCTCCATCATTTGGGTTTCAACTATATCCTCCCCAATCACAGGTGAGTTGAGGAGGTTTGGGTGCATGACTCTTGATCTCCCTTTCCTGTGTTCAAGTCTCAGTTCATAAATAGGAACATCCTTTCCCACTTCACTACAACATGAAAGGTGTCTTCCCAGTGATTTCGCAATTTTCCAGGTCCTCCTCACGGTGTCAAGTTTCAGACTAGCACACGGTCACCAAAATTCAATATTGTGCTCCGTACTCGGCTATCATAATTCCTCTTATTTCTCCGTGTTGCTTTGTGTGCAATTTCACTTTCAATAGTGTATGCTTCTTGCATTCCTTGCCTCCAGTGTTCCACATAGCTATGGTGACTGCCTCTGCCTGCATCAGCTGAAAGGTTGAACAACATGTCGACTGGTTATCTCGATGAGCGGCCATACAAATGGTAAAACAGGGAAAGCCTGTTACTTCAGTACATGTACAGTTATAAGCGAATATAATCTTATTATACACTGTAAAACCCGATAAGTTAATATAACTCAAAAAATTAGTTGAAACTGATTACATAAAAAACTTTAAGTGAGAATAACTAGAGACAGTTTTTATTAAGTAATTTTTACTTGGTATTTTGTTTCAAATACAATCAAGAATACAAATCAAAATCAAGTATTGTTAACATGTACATATTAATTACATGTAACAAAAAGTAATTAGTTGCTCAGTAAAAAAATTTTTAATGTCAATTTTACTTGTAGTTTTCAAGTTAGATGAAGCTGTATACACTCTGCTGTAACTTAAAACTTTGCTTAATTGCAGCTCAAAATTGTATAACAGAGTACTTAAAAAATTTTTTGAAACTGATTACATAAATTGTTTTAAGTAGCTTTAACTCAATCTGTTAATCCACACATTTTAACAAAAGATTAAATGACAGATTAACATAGGCAATTTAAATGCAAGTTACTTTTTTATTAAGTAACCATAAATCATTGCTCAAACACGAACTCACTCAAAAATGTTTGACTAATGGAAATAACATTCTTCAC
>CM040466.1:17842841-17870760 GCA_022758105.1 Pangasianodon gigas
CTCCCTTAGATGATATGAGGAAGAAACCTTGAGAGGAACCAGACTCAAAAGGGAACCCATCCTCATTTGGGTGACACTGGAGAGTGTGATATGAACAATGTCCTTTCTGTATTTATTTATAGTCATGTAGGTTGTTGTCTTCCTCAAAGTCCTCAAAGTCCACATAGGGTTGGCAGCGTTGCTTTGAACACCCAAATCCAGAAACCGGCTGGAGCAGGTCCATCTCTGGATGCCTCAGGATCCTCATAGGGTTGGCCTCGTCTACTGGAGCTGGCACAATCTCTATGTGCCTCGGGGATGGGTAGAAGAAGGGAACAAGTAGAAAAGGAATTAGCGTAGCTGCTGTTCAAATATTAGTAAGCCCTAAGTCATAATTTGCAATTAATCCAATGTACTGAAGTACAAGGTTATGGTGTGTGTTAAGTGTATGCCTGGCTAAAGATATATGTCTTTAATCTACGTTTGAACTGGGAGACTGTGTCTGATCCCCGAACACTGTCAGGAAGGCTATTCCAAAGTTTAGGAGCTAAATATGAAAACGCTCTACCTCCTTTTGTAGACTTTGATATTCTGGGAACTACCAGAAGTCCGGAGTTCTGAGATCTTAAGGAGCGTGGTGGATTGTGACGTGTTAAGCGTGGTGGATTGTGACGTGTAATGTAATAACTTACAATAACTCACGTGAAATGTGCACCATCATGAATATAATGTTTCACTCTTTTGGATATACACAAATAATCTAGTGCGTATCAGTTGACCTATTACAAACATGACATTATCTCACCAGCAATAACGTTTCAATTATCACAATAGTATAACATTACACATTATCAACTTATCTTGACATTGGCTTCAACAGATTGAGCACATGTAACTTAGTCTCACTCATTCTTATGATACAAACAGAATAGAAACACAACAACAACATTATAGGTAACAATATCAAAGTTTAACAGCGCATTAACAGCGCCAATGTTAGCTTAGAATTGGGGGCTAAACACGGACTCAATGGATGTGACTCCATCTCATCCCTTCTTATAATACAGGCACATATCGCTGCCGCCCCAATAGGTTTCGCTTGATTGATTCAATTGATACATCATTTGGAACCTCTGTAATAACCCCTATTACCCATCACTGTACTTGATACTTTAATTCCTAAAAGAGATTTTAACTCTACTGCTGCTTTTTGTTGTTCCATGTCTTTACAAAACAACAGCAGTCTTCCATCGTGCATCATTTTTGCACTTTCAATCTGACCAATTGCTTCCTTCAATGCTTTGGTTACTTTAATTGGGTTTAATGTCTTCTGATCCTCTGATTCTGTCAGAAATTTTTATCAATAACTAGTGTTCTTCTTTCCAGCTTCTAACCTGTTGATTCTCTCTTTCACTATCAGTTCCGGATGACTGACTTCAAATTTTCTTTCTTTTACGATTCTCCACTAAGGTCCAATTACTATTTACTACCCCTTCTAATTCCCTGCCATCCAATCCTTCCATTTCAGGATCACTTCCTGAATCTACCCCACTTCCTTCCATCTCCACTTCAGTCACACCCCAGAAGGTTATCATAGCTATCTTAAGACATGTAGATTTGATAAGATTCGGTTGCTTCTGTCTGGGTCACCCAGCTGACCAATTCTGCTTTAGACTTAGGTTAGGACCACCCACCCAATTAACATATAGACACAGAAATAAAGAAATAAAGAAATGTTGAAATACAGATATAAATAAATGTAGAAATAAATGTACATACAAGCTCTATAAAATTCCTGCTCCTTCCAGGTTTGGACCTCTAATAAGAAAACATACTATTGCTAAAGAGTTACCCTATTCACCTGCCTAAATTTACAACATACTGATAAATCATATAATCATTGTGGCAATCCTGCATGTTCAGACACTTGGCAATAATATCAAAGCTGGACTCCTGTATTGTAAATGCTTGGTACAGAGGCAGTATAAGATTCCTACATGTTTTAATCCTAATAAGAACTGTAAATCAATATATAATATGATAATATGACTTAGGACACTAAAATGCTCATAAACATTTGTGCATTAGCCACTATAGCAAGAACAGAACCTTGGGAGCTTAGACAAATAGGCAGGAGAGACTGGGGGTGACAAAAACATTATTTAATATTGTTTCAAACTTCTTGGCCAAAAATACAACACCCAGTTGTGGCTGGCACAAGCACGCAATTCTTTAGGCTCTCACTTTTAAATTTAGTCAAATGGAAACAATTAAACACAATAGTCGTCTGTGCACGTCTCCACCTGCAAGGCCCTGCTCTGCTGACCCTAGGCCCTTCCCAGCAGATAGTATCGGAGGGTGAGGATTGCCCACTTGATGGCCACGCACTGTTTCTCGATTGTGATGTACCTACATTCCCCCACCTAGAGCTTCCTGCTGATGTACAGCACGGGGCACTCCTCCCCCTCCACCACCTGGGAGAACACGGCCCCTAGCCCCCTGTCTGACTCATCAGTCTGCAAAACAAAAGGGAGAGAGAAAAATCAGGGGAACGTAGGAGTGAGCGTCCACACAGTGTAGCTTTTGTCTGAGTAAAGGCCTTTTTAGTGAGAATCAGAGAGTCCGTCAGAGAGCTGGTGATAGCTGAATAATTAAGTATAAACTACGATAATAGCCAGCCCCAGAAACTGCCTCACTTCCTTTTTGGCCCTGGTTCTCAGGCAGGCCACAATTGCTGCCATCTTATCAATTTGGGGACGCACCTGCCTGTGACCTAATTGAAAGCCCAGATACCATACTTCCACCTGTCTCAATGCCCTCAGGACAGCCCTCAGATATTTAAGGTGCCATTGCCAATCATTACTATAAATAATAATGTCGTCAAAGTAAGCAGCAGCATAAGCAGTGTGTGGGCGGAGGATTCTGTACATGTCATTGAAACGTGGCCGGGGCTCCAAACAGCCCAGATAGAAGAGTGGCAACTAGGTGGAGTTACACCGTATTCACCTTTCTAAAGTCTACATAAACCCAGACCAACCTGTCTGCCTTGGTAACAAGGACCGCTGTCACTGTGGGACTCCTCAATTACCCCCATGTTGAGCATGGCCTTGAGCACTTTTGGAACTACCTGCTTTTCAACTACCTGCTTTTTGTTCAGGCAAACCGTAGAGGCAGCTGCTTACAACCCCCAGGGAAGTCTCTATAGGGCCTTTCGCACCGCTTTAGTTCCAGAACTAAATTTACAGTACTAAAGTACTGGGTGATTTTGCGCAAACTATTTCCCAGTACCGTTTAAAGGGTTGCATTCGCACCGACAGTGGGCACTAGGAAGTGACGTAAGCCGGTCGACAGCGACGTCATTTGTGCGTGGCATTCAACAATGGAAACAAAGAAGAACAACATAAACAACCGGAGGATGGAGGACGCTGTGATCGGAGCTGTGTTGCACTTCGGCGTCAGTCCACCTATCGCTGTTCTCCATACTTGCGAAATAAGTTGACACTACAGTATGTTTACACGGCGTTTTAAATCATGGTGGGTGAGGGTGTTTTCGTACGCGTTTGGCCAATCAACGTCTACTTACGTCATGGATAGTACCAGTTGTGCTGGTTAGACCCTGCTCCGGAGTAGGAGCTAATTTGGTTCTCAAAAAAGGCAGTCCGGTACTAAAATCGCACCCAGTTCCGGAGGTGCGAAAACGCAAAAAAGTGGGTAGTTCCACAATTAGTTCAGGTACTATGAAAAGGTTCCCGCGGTGCGAAAGGCCCTTATGTAGAGTGACCAGGCAGGGGTGAAAACACATCAGAAGATCCTGACTGCAACTGGGAACCTCTGCTTTCTGTGACAGTGAGAAATGGTCTCCATATGGGACGGGGATGGATTGAACTGCATTTTTTATTTTCACCTCTGTGGAAATAAAATATGCTTTTATCTACCTGAGAGTTAAAAGCTGATCAATAATTAATAATTTTATACTACTTAAACTAATCATTTATATGAAAAATGCCTCTTGTGTATGTAAGTGTATTGTAATGTAATTTGTAATGAATCACCCCAGTCTGTTGCCAGACCTCCCTGACTTGCTGTGTGACCTCAAAGGGTCCTTGCCACTTCGTGAGCAGTTTGGAACTCGACATGGGTAGAAGTATAAGCACTTTATCTCTGAAAGAGATTGAAAATTTTGTTAGTTGAAAATTGCATTAGAGATTGTGTTAGTCCCAATGTGTGGAGATTTGCTCTCAGGTCAAGAACATACTGAATTTCGTTTTTACTCTCTGAAGGTCCCTCCTCCCAGTTTTCTCTAACAATGTCCAAAATGCCACAAGGCTTGTGCCCATATAATAATTAAAAGATGGAGAACCTGTGGAGTCTTGTGGGATCTCTTAAAGTACCATAAATAATACCAGTTAGAGCCACCTATTCCAATTCCGAGAGTCCTCATTGTATGAACTTACAAATCATTTGTTTAAGCATTTGATTAAATCACTCAACCAAGCCATCCATTTGCAGATGGTAAATGCTGGTGTGAATCGACTTAATACCTACTAACACATACAATCTACCTGAAATAACACAAAGCGATACCCTCATTCACTCCATTCTAATGGCCTGATGAGGTCCATACCAATTCTTTCAATGGGACCTCAATCAATGGAAGGAGGCGCAATGGCACTTTTGGGGTGGCCAGTTGATTCACCAGCTGACATTTACAGCACAACACACACAAACTGTGTACATCGCTGTGAATGCCCGGCCAATAAAAATGGGCCATGAGTCAATTTAGAGTTTTATCTTAACCTAAATGCTCAGACACAGGAATGTAATCAGGAATATAATCAGTGTCCTGTGTCACTAGATATAATCTATCTTTCATTATAGAAAAATGGCTGTAATTCCTAAACAGTTACTGCATTATTTTTTGTTAAACTCCCTGAATTAAAGCTGAAAGTCTACACTTAAATCCCATATTGATTGCTTCATTTCAAAGCCATTGTTGTGGTGTACGGAGGCAAAGTTACAAAAATTGTGTCACTGTCCAAATACTTATGGACCCGACTGTAGCTTTTCAGTGCACACTAGACTTGAGGAACTTGATCTTGAGGTTCTGGCTAACAAATCTGTGCATTCCATTTCCATGAAAAGCATTGCAATGTTATTTTTAAATGGAAAAAAAAAGTGGCAACACTAAATAATGGTGTATATAGAAAAACAATGCCCTAAATGAATCTTCTAAAACAGGTTGCATCTATTAACAGTAAGCCTATTGATTAAATTATTAATTTACATTTAACCCAGCCCTAGGGAAGGCTCATGTGAAGAGCTTGATATATAATGGCATCACTTGCTGCTGAGGTTGGCCCCATAAGGCTAGCCTAAAGTTTGCCATGAAACTGCTGTGGATGGTACCACATGGATACCCTGAAGATGTCTGTGGATTTTCTTGCATGAAAAGCCCTAAAGACTACACTTGAACAGTGGATAATTTCACTTTAATGGTATACTGTTGTGGAAGAGTAATGACAAACAACCACAGTATCAGGTGTCACCCAGAAGATGATGGATTCCCTTTTGAGTCTGGTACCTCTCAAAGTTTCTTCCTCATGTCATCTCAGGGAGCTTTTCCTTGTCACCATAGCCTCTGGCTTGCATTCTAGTTCATCCCAAAGCTCTTCCAGTCTTTTTGTTATGTAATTACAGTTTATAAAAAGTATTAATTAAGCTATCCAATTTCCATACCAAATGTTTTATTTTCATTAAGATTTTTAAATCAGTAAAATATTCCTGTTACTAAAATATGATTTGCTGTGGTTGTTGATGCTATTCCTATCAGACTCAATATACGTTAGAGGGGTTCTATAATTGTGAGAAAACAAGTCACAATTCCTTTCTGTTCCATAGAAAGGCATATCCATAAAACAGTGGGTGGGGGAATTTGTTTCTCTTTCTCATCCAAACCTTGTGTTAGAAATAGATGAAGATTAGTATATTAATATATTAATAGAGGTGATTTCTTACAATATTCCTTGTGCTCTAACTATATAAATATCTTATAAGGAACAAGGTTAAGGTTTCCTCTAAGTTTATTCATCAGTGTTATCCAGAGGTGTTATCTCACCTCTAATTTCCCCTTGGGAATAATAAAATGCAGTGTCAATAAAGTGTTGTCTTATCTTAGATCAAAATTAGAATAAAATCAAATAGAATTTTTTTTTAAAAGTGTACATCCCTCTTCAGTTCTGTGATTTGAATGAAAATGAGCTGCAGAAGGTTAGAAATTTGCAAGAACTTTACAACGCAAGACGATAACATTTTTAAGTGCACCATGATAATATTTTACAAAAAAAATGTAAAGTTGTACATTGTAATAATGTAAAAAAATAATGTAAAATAATTTCCTTCCTTCCCGCTTAAACCCCCAGTGCGTTCACACGTGCATTCCTCTCTCTTACCTACAAATTTTCCTATATATTTTTCCTTCCGATTGAATCATTCATAATAGTTACTGAAGCTACTCAAGGAACCAGCCAAATCAGGATGAACTTGAACTTCAGCTTATTTACTGTATGTTGCTGCAAACACAGTAGGTGTGCTATGCTAATTAGCCTATCCCATACACTCCTGTTAAACCATGCCCTCAGCTGATATTTCACCTCGTAACCTTTTACTACACTTGGGGACAAACTCTCTCTCCTTAAGATATTTTTTGCAGTGTTTGAAAAATTCATCTTTTTCATCTTTCTAACACGTTCTCACATGCAAATTTATGGTGTTTGTTTCCAAATGCCACAAAATGTATACGAATGTCGTAAAATTACACACAGGCGCTGTACAGATACGGCTGCGTCGTAAAGCATAATCAAATGTGTGCGCATGCGTTGCGGGATAGGGCGACGGATGCGGAGTGGGGAATCACAATGGCTGGTCAAGAGCGCGAAGTAGTTTTCAAAAAGGTATATTTTTAAACGAACGATATCGTTATCTAATAGAGTTAATGGCGTCAAAATCATAAAAGTGTTACATTGTTTCGTCAGCGTAGTGACATTTAGATTTTTGGTAATCGCTAAGCTGGATAGCTCAATGAAAAGCTTAAAGAACATATTGTATTTTTTAGGAAACCGTCAGCAAACTTTTGATGCTGTTCTTCAAGGACGACAAAACCAAAGGTATGGTAGTATATTTTAAAAGCCAATTTCATAACATGGTAAATTAGCTAATTTAGCTAGCTAGACAATTCTATGACCTACCTAACGAATAATCTCGTTATTTTTCTATTTTTATGAACAGTCAGCAATGATACTGTGAGTCTCATGGCTGAGATGCTGAGAATTTTCGTTATCGGTAAGTCGGTTTTGGTTTCCCGTTAGAGAGAGAAAATGTAACCCATCTTAAATTAGAATTATTGCTAAATATTTACTGCTATAATTTTAGTTTGCATAATGGTTTCCATCTAATCCAACAAACTATTTTGGCTCATTCTCACAAATTTAAAATTTAATTCCTATCAGATATGAAATTTCATTTTGAACATATTTATTTGATGTCTTTAGCTTTGAAACACAAACAGTTATGTCTGAAAAATATAGTGAGTTATATTATGGAGACTATTTTTTAAAAATATATATTACTTTCCATACAAATGTTCTCAAGATGCTGGTTGGATAAAATCATATTACCATAACTGAAAAGCATTTGACCAAAAATAGTAAAGTGGATTGTTGAAAAAAAGTTTTTAACACTTCATATAGAGATACAGCCTCACTTCCTGTTTGGCGGCGTCGCTGTCAGATTCATTGGCCCATTATGGGCGAACCATTTGGAGTAATCCAGATTCTTTTGATAACTTTTGTGAGGCTTACTCTGAAGATGATGTGCTAAATTTGGTGATGATGGCAAAATTAGTAGGAGGAATAGCGAAAAAACAGTGTTTGACAAAATCCAAGATGGAGGAAAATCTAATAAGGCGGAAATTGATGTTGAACTCGTCTTGACCCAGGGAATCCAGGGATGGCTTTTAAAATTTGGACACATGGTTCAATAGTTATGACCATAATGTACTTCCAAATTAGGCCAAAATTTGACCTGATGGTGGTGCTAGAGTGTTGGCAGCACTTATCCCAAATTTGGTCAGAATGTTCCTTAGACCCTCCCCAATCAGTGTGACAAATTTCACAACTTTTTACCAGACGGTTCTCTGGGCTGCCATATAGACACCCTAGCCAGAAGAAGAAGAAAAGGTAGAATAACAATAGTGTGCCTACGCACCTTTGGTGCTTGGCCCCTAATTACAGGGCAGTGTGATAGTTTTGCTCGCATTTGCGATTAAAAAGTGTTCACTTGCACGGGTGCCAATGCTTGCATTGCTATCACTGACATTTTCTAAATCAGCAAGAGAAACAAATGAGAAACTTTATGTACCACATTACGTGTGTGCTAATCCAGTCAATACCATTTAAAAAATTAAGTGTTCAGCCCTGAATTAAAAACTCATAATGTGTCCTGAATGTCTAAATAATTAAAGTATTATACAGTTAAGGCCAAAAGTTTACACAGGCTAAAGATTTTCAGTCTCAGTTTTTCACACGAGAGATAATTTTAAAACAATCAGTTAGAAACAGATTTATTTCAGATTTAATCCACTATATCAGAATTCCAGTGGGTCAAACATTTACATACACAAGTTGTCTGTCTCTTTAAACCAGGGGTGCCCACACTTTTTTTTGGCTTGAGATCTACTTATTCTAGTGGGCAGGTCATCGTAATTACCTTTAAAAAGGTTGTCTCATACATTAAAAACTTAAGATTGATTTTTAAACATGTTTTTCGGTAGTCTATATTGATATTATCAGCATTGCAACAAAAACTGAAAAATCACACTAACTTTATTCTGATGATTTACACTGCATGGGGTCAGCCAGGTTTGTGTCACCTGAACAGTATCTGATGATGCCAATTCTCAAGCAGGCTTCCGCGTGAGGGTGGACCAATATTTAGACTTAATTATTTTGTTGTGGGAAAAGGCTGATTCTCATAAAGTAAGTTGATGCAAAAAAAAAAAATGCTCTCAAGTATGTGACAAAAATGCTATTTTTGTCACATTTTCTGATGTTTGGATACTTTTCTTTACCCAACATATTCCACAATTGTCCCACAGAGGTTCTTGACTTCATTTGAATGTCAGTTTGCAGGGCTAAAATTTAATTTTCCAGTGTAAATGAGTCCATGTGGAGCAACGATGCAATTTTTGAAGCTGCACTTCTGCTTCAGCTGTACTGCTAAATGGAAAGCACATGAATGTTGCAGTCAGGAGAAGCAAACCAAAATCTTGGAAGCGCTGTTCAAAGTCTGATAGCATGTTCTGAATTTGCTCAATGTACCGCGTGCAGTTGAGTTGTGTGCAAAATGCCCCTTGCTTTTCCAGTTCTGATGACATGTTTTGGATGTTCAGTTGTGATACTGCAGCTTGGAGGACAGTAAGTCCAGTTTTTGTTTGAAAGCATTCACTGAGCTAATCATGTCCACCACACATTTGTCTTTGCCTTGCAGCTCTAAATTTAGCTCATTCAACAGCTTGGTTAGGTCGGTCATAAATGCCAAATCCAAGATTTATTATTTTTTTTTTTCCAGCTGGGTGTATTCTTTAAGTTTCAAGACACAAAAAACTTTAAAGTTGGGTAAAAGATCCCAAAACCTTTGCAGAAATTTGCCTCTACTTAACCATCTGTCATCTGTAACATGAGATCGGAATACTGTCCGTCAGCTTCTTCTGTGTATGAAAGTAATAGCCATCTCTGCAGAGATCTTGCCTGATTCAAGCAGGCAATTTTTCTCGACCCATTCATCAGTTCGAGCATGTTTAACATTGTTGAGCATGTTGCATGCTGAGTAATGCTGGGCAATGCTTGGTCCTCCCTGCATTTGGTGATAAACCCATTTGTGCAACCCATTATTGCAAGTGTGTCGTCAGTAGTGATGAATACAAGCTTAGACGTTGGTAGTTGAGTTTTGTCAAATTTCTAGAATGTACAAAATATGTCCTCTCCTGTATTCTTTCAAAGGTAAAACTGCTAATAAAAATGTACAGCTGCACTGTATCTGACATGTTAAATTGGACTGACTTGTTAAATTGGAGTGAAAGCACAGACAGTCTCTCGTCTTTTTTAAGTTGGTGCACTAAATCCTCTGACATCATCTCACAGCACTGCATAACTGTGCTTCTGGACAATTGAACGACTTTAATAGCAGACACTATGTCAGTTTTATTTTTAAAATCCTGAAACAAGTCTGCTGCCTTGACTAAAGCCTCCTCTTTTTTATTGGGTTTTACAAAAACAAAACAATTGTCAACACAATACTAGTAAGGAATCAAGAGTTATAGGCACCATTTATAATAAAACAAACAAACAAACAAACAAAACAGACAGACAAAAAAAAAAAAAAAAAACCCTGACAGCTCACATACAAGTGAATCCGTAATAGACAATCAGACCGTCACCAGTGCCACACCAAACATGATATTAACGACCAGCCAAACCATGAGAGTCACATCAATCTAAGGAGGACGAGAAATGTGTCCTCTTATCCAGCTGGAGAAGAGGGCCCCATATTTTCCTGAATGTATTAGAAGAACCTAATCTAATCTTAGTCTAGTCTAGTCTAATCTTTTCCAATTTGACGAAAAAAAGGGTATCTCTAATCCTTTGAGAATGAGAGGGAGATGTTAGTGATTTCCAATTAGTCACTATTAGCCTTCTAGCAAGTAGGGAAGCAAAGGCCAAGGTATCCTTTTTAGATGTAGAAAGGGAAGACGGGGATGATGAGGGAAAGACCCCAAACAATGCCGTAAGAGCATTTGGCTCTATTTTTTCATCAATTAATTCTGATAAGGTGTCAAAGACTCCCATCCAGAAGTTGAGTAAGGATGGACAGAGCCAGATCATATGTAAGAGATCTGCAGGAGACTGTTGACACCTATCACATGCTGGGGAGACATCGCCAAAAATCTTAAACAACCGCGCTTTAGTATAATACACACGGTGTACTATTTTAAATTGTATAAGACCATGTCTAGCACAAATAGAGGAGTTATGTACACGCTCCAAAATCTCAGACCAAACCCCCTCCGGTATTTCTTGCCCCAGATCCCCCTCCCAAAGGGCCTTCATGGAATTCAGGGAATCAATGCGAATAAGATTAATCAAATTATAAATATATGAAACTGAACCTTTCAAAGATGAAATTGGTGTCAAAAAACCATCTAAGACAGTGTCATTAGGTAACGTAGAGAATGTGCTATGTGCAAAACTACGAACCTGCAGATATCTAAAAAAATGCTGCCCTGGAAGTAAATATTTGTCTAATAATTGCTGGAAAGATGCAAAAATGTTATCTATATATAAGTCTTTAAAGGTATTAATACCCAAATTTCACCACATAGAGAAGACACTGTCTGCCAAGGAGGGAGGAAAAGCATGATTAGCAGCCAGTGGGGCATAGGTAGAGGGAGACTGAAATCCAAAATAGCGCTTAAACTGAGCCCAAATTCTAAGAGCGGTCTTGACAAGCACATTCTTGGTATAGGGTGAAATAGAGGACTGAATTGGAGAATGGACAAGGGCTTTCAAGGATACAGGCTTGGCAGAGTTGATCTCCATAGCCAGCCAGGTCAAGTGAGAATCTGAGATCTCATATTGAAGCCAATATTTGAGAATCCTAATATTGGCAGCCCAATAATAAAACCTAAAATTTGGTAAAGCCAACCCTCCAAGTTTCCTAGGCCTCTGTAAATACTGTTTGTGCAACCTAGGAACCATCTTGCTCCAAATAAACTCGGAAACCAGGGAATCCACTTTATGAAAGAAGGTCTGAGGAAGAAAAATTGGTACACATTGAAACAGGTAGGAGAACCGCGGAAGAATATTCATTTTAACCACGTTGACCCGTGCTACCAAAGATAGATTAAGCAAGGACCAACGTTCGCAATCTTCTTGGATTTTAAACAGTAAAGAAACAAAATTAGCCTTATAAAGGTCCTCAAATTTATGCGGATCATGAACTCCAAGATATGTAAAGCTATGGTGAGCAATTTTGATGGGGAAGTTACGTAGGGGATAATTCTTAGCAGCAGGATTAATAGGAAATAACTCACTTTTATTTAGATTTAATTTATACCTAGATATCCAACCAAATGTTTGAAGCGTAGTAAGGGCGGCAGGAACAGACACATGCAGGTTAGAAACATACAACAAAAGATCATCAGCATAGAGGGACACCTTCACGTCTACCCCATTTCTAAGTATACCAGTAATTTGAGGGTTAGATCGGAGTGCTATCGAGAGGGGTTCAATCGCAACAGCAAATAAAAGTGGGCTCAAAGGGCAGCCCTGCCTTGTTGACCTATAAAGGCGAAAATATTCAGACTGAGTGTTATTTGTCCTGACAGAGGCGTATGGAGAAGAATAGAGTAGCTTAATCCATGAAATCCAATTCTTCCCAAAACCAAATTTCTCTAATCTATAAAACAAGTAATTCCACTCCACTCTGTCAAAAGCTTTCTCAGCATCTAACGATATCAAAGCCTCATGAGTATCAGACATCGAAGCATTATAAATCGTATTAAACAAATGCCTGATGTTAAAAAAAGAATGCCTATTTCGAATAAACCCTGTCTGATCTGTAGAGATAATAGCCGGAAGAGCGGATTCTAGTCGTAACACCAGCGTCTTGGATAATAATTTGAAATCAGCGTTCAACAAACTTATGGGACGGTAGGAGGTGCAGTCTAAAGGATCTTTACCTTTTTTCAAGAGAAGGGAGATGGAAGCTTGAGTAAGAGTTTGTGGAAGGGACACAGAACTGAATGATTCATAAAACATATTTAATAATAAAGGAGCTAACTTATGCCAGAATTTTTTATAAAACTCACATGGATAACCATCTGGCCCTAGGCATTTCCCACTTTGTAGGGACATCACTGCTGCATTAAGCTCTTCAATAGTGACTGGTTTCTCCAATTCCTCTACCACAGATCTACCAATGGTCAATAGAGGGAATACAGAGTTTATCAAAGAAACCATCAAAATCAGAAGATGCTTGGTCAAATGAATAAAGAGACATATAAAAGTCCTTAAAAGCCCTATTAATTTCTGCCGGCTCCATAGTTGTTCCCGAAGGTGTTTGGATCTGAAGGATCTGACGAGATGCCGATGTTTGACGTATCTGGTGAGCTAGTAACTTACTGGCCTTATCCCCATGCTCATAGAATTTTGATTTAGATTGAAGCAGAAGTTCAGTAGTATGATGTGTCATAAGGACATCAAACCCTGCTTGTAAAGAGAGACGCTCCTTGTATATATCTGGGGATTGGGTAGTAGCATATATGCTATCTAGCTGAGTTATACGTTGTGTCAAATCAAACAGTTTATCTCTTCTAATCTTTTTTTGTACTGTATAAGAGATTATCTCCCCCAATATATGCCTTTAAAGTCTCCCAGAGCACACAAGCAGATATATCAGAAGCTTTTGAGGCTAATAAAGAAATCAATTTGCTGTGATACAAATTTAACAAAGTCTTCATTCAGAAGTAGACGAGTATTTAGACGCCATGGCGCACGAGTGCAAGTGAAGTTCTTAAAGAAAATATTCATTGAAATCGAAGCATGGTCAGATATGACAATGGCATTGTATTTACATGCAGATACAGAAGGAAGTAATCTATTATCAACCAAAAAGAAATTGATACGGGAGAAGGTATGGTGAACATGAGAAAAAAATGAATATTCCCTTTTGTTTGGATTAAAAAAGCGCCAGAAACAGCGAACTCCATCATGAAAGACCGGATCACCTTGGCAGACCTAGAAGGCACAGATGCCATAGCGGAGGATCTGTCCAACTGAGGATTAAGCCAGCAATTAAAATCTCCACCCAATATTAAATAATGCGAGGAAATATTGGGCAACGTCGAGAAAAGACGTTTAAAGAAAGCATCATCATCAAAGTTGGGGGCGTAAATGTTAACTAGAGCCATGCGAGTGTTGTAAATTTGGCCAGTGACCATAACAAATCTACCGTTAGAGTCAGCAATTACATCTGAGTGTATAAAAGAAACAGATTTATGCAACAGAATAGCTACACCTCTTGTTTTACTCTGAAATGAGGAGTGATAAATTTGACCCACCCATCCCTTCTTTAACTTTAAATGGTCTGAGGCTTTAAGGTGAGTTTCTTGTAAAAAGATTATGTGGGAACCCAGACGCTGAAGATAATGTAACACCTTACCACGTTTAATAGGATTATTAAGCCCCTTACAATTAAAACTGATAAATTTAATGTCTCCTCCGTTCGGCAATGCTGCGAGGCTAGGCTGGTCCATGACTACGAAGGAAGAGTGCTATGTAGAAGCATGGGTGATGGCCTGCCGCAACACATAATACAGATAGCTGGCAGAGAGAAAAAGAAAAGAAAACAAAACAAAAAAAAGAGGGACAAAAAAAAAAAAAAAAAAAAAAAAAAAAAAAAAAAAAAAAAAAAAAAAAAAAAAAAAAAAAAAGAAAAAAAAAAAAAAAAAAAAAAAAAGGAAACCCCCATAACGCCCCCCCCCACAAAATATCCCAGCTGGTGCACCCCCCCAAACGGGGTGCACACGGTGTTCCTCCCCGACATACAGACAAACTGTCACGTCTCCTAGTCGTTCTACTAACAACCTAACTACCACCACTTTGGCATTGCAAATGAAAAGTGACAAGCTATGAACATAGTAAAAGGTGCACAGTACTAAGTATGCACATATCCGGACCTAATATACACAGGCAAACAACAAAGGTACGTGTAAATGTCCTTGGTATGCAGTATTAAAAACAAGATGCCTGAACTAACAGCACAACATAATCAACTATATCACACATATGCATATACACATACATATGTACACAAAAGGCACTCGAGGTAAAACAATTTTAGTAACTAAAGTAAATGTAAACATTTGACCATAAAGTATAAATTCTATAGCCCCGGTAAGCACAGGAAATATCACCTTGAATCCGTAGATCCCTGGACATATCAACACCCCAACGGTGTATATGAAATATGGTCTATATAGTTAACAACAATTACTAGTTAACCAGGTAATATCAGAGTCCGGAGTGACCACTCTTTTCACATTCTTCTCAACAAAGTCCATGGCCGATGCCGGGTCTTCGAACCTATAAGTTTGTCCGTTGGGCAGAGTGATGCGTAATATAGCAGGGTAAAGGAGTCCAAATTTAATGTTCGGGCAAGAATGAAGCTCCTTCTTCACTTTAGCAAAGGCGGCTCGTTTTTTAGCCACGGTTGGGGTAAAGTCAGGGAAGATAGAAATCTTCTTACCCACATAGAAAAGAGGCAAAGCTTCTCCGGCTCTGCGAAGAATTTGGTTTCGAACTTGAAAAAAGTTAACTCGAATAACAAGAGGATGAGGAGGCTCACCATCCTTGGGCTTAGAACGTAGAGTACGATGGGCCCGGTCCAGTATGGGTTTCTCATCAACTTTAAGCAGGTCTTGTAAGAGCTGTGCCGCAAACACAGTAGGGCGAAAGCCCTCCGAGCCCTCAGGCAAGCCCACCAGACGTATATTATTCAATCTGGAACGTCCTTCTAAGTCCTCGCATTTCTTGGAAAGAGAATCAACCTAGGCCGATAGTGTACTAACCTTCGCTTGAATATTGGATAACTTGCTATCGTGATCGTTAGCCGCACGTTCAAGGTCGGCAATAGTAGCGCCATGTGAACCTAATCTGCTCTCAAATGGTTCTAGAGCTGCTGTTATCTCTCTTTTAAGAACCTCCGAGATGGAATCAAATTTGCTGAAAATGTCTGAGCGTAGTTCGTCCATCATCTGCTTCATACTCGACAACAGACTCTCACTAGCGTCTAGCATTAGCTGTTGAGGGGATTCAGGCCCGGGACATAGCCGAGGCTTACTGCGGCCTGCTTTAGAGACATCGGATTTTCCTCGACCCGTCATCATATATTATCCTCGAGTGGCAAAGAATTTCAGAAATGTGAACAGCTGCAATATTAGAACTCGGTACTAAGATGACATTGTAAAATAGTGCAAATAAGATAAATAAATAGTCACTATTCTGCGGAGCTACTGCAAAACACGTCTACATCCTCCTCACTCAGCGGCAACTCCCGACTAAAGTCTATTTAACCATTTCCCCATCCTGAAATGATTTCTTATGTTTAACAATAGCATGACTCATCCAGAATTTTGATCTGGCGAGAGCTTTGACTGTTGGGCAATTAAATGTGATTTCAATTTGTTCACTTTCTTCCTGAGTTCATTTTTGGCTGAGAATTCTTAATTGTAGTTTCTGTGTATAGTTCTGAAATGCCTCTTGATGTTCCCCTTCTTTGATTCAATTCAATTTTATTTGTATAGCACTTTTAACAATGGACATTCTCACAAATCAGCTTTATAGAAATATATAAATTCCCGATATAAATTTAAAATGTATAAATTTATCCCTAATGAGCAAGCCAGAGGTGACGTGGCAAACTCCATCCCTGAGACGATATGAGGAAGAAACCTTGAGAGGAACTAGACTCAAAAGGGAACCCATCCTCATCTCGGTGATACCGGATAGTGCGATTGTAAATAAGTTCCCTTCTATAACTGTATACTATATAGTCAAAAAGTGCAATTGTGTATCCAGGAACTTATGAGTTTATGAGCAGCTTATGAATATGAGCATCAGACTTATTTCTGAATGCATTAAGTGTATCATGTCACTTTGGAAGTGCGATGGCAAATCAAATCCAATGCATGTCAAATCAAGCGGGTGCATTTGGAGTATGACATTGTGTAAAAAAAAAAAAAAAAAAAGTCTTTCTCCCATTCTGCATGGAAGTAGTATGTTTTCTGTTTCTTTGTGCTGAATCTCACACTCATATTCTGAATGAGTTTCAGTATTAGTTACATAAAGAAAAAAACCCCACAAAAATGGCGCTATATGAACTGGCTGACAATTGATGAAAACTTTAGCTAGCTAGTGAGCCAACCTCATAGCAGTGCTCTATTGTAACAGTTAATAAATTTAAGAGGAGTAGGACAGTGGGCACATTTCATGTCAGTCAATCATGTTGACCTGCCTGCCACAGAAATGGTAAGAAAAAGTTTTGAAAATTGCTAGTCTATTTAAATTTTATTTTTAAATGAGGCATGATCTACCAATCTGCATATCAACGTATTGGGTACCCCTGCTTTAAACAGTCTGGGAGATTCCAGAAATTGGTGTAATGACTTTTAGAAGCTTCTGATTGACCAATTGTAATTAGGAGGTAATTGGGTGTGCACCTGTGCCTGTATTTAAGAGCCTATCTTTAGAACCAGATTTTCTTGCTACTTTGATACCATGGGAAAATCTGAGCAATTCAGCTAAGACTTCAGGAAAAAACTGTGGACCTCCACCAGCCTGGTTTCTTTTCAGGAGCAATTTTAGACAACTGAAGGTACCATGTGCATCTGTACAAACAATTGTATGAAAATGTAAAAATCTTCGGACCACAGAGATGCTGCATCTTTCAGGAGCGAGACACAAATTAACTCCCAGGAATGAATAAACTTTGGCCCAAAAAGTTCAGCTGAACCCCAAGACAACAACAAAGGAACTGGTGAAGGAGTTTGATGCTTCAGGTACCAAATATATACATCTGAAGTTTGCAGGTGATCACCAATATGTTGCAGCATCATATTTTAGGGGTGTTTTGGTGGGAAAGGGACTTGTGCGCATCACAAAGAAGGAGTTCAGTATCTAGAAATACTGAACTTGGTCAAAGCTGGGTCTTCTAGTAGGACAATGATCCAAAGCATACTTCCAAAGTTGTAATGAGGACTTAAATACAACTAAGTGAAAGTAGTGGAGTGGCCATCACAAAGCCCTGACCTGAATCCCATAGAAAAAGCATGTCTGAGCAAGCAGGCCCACAAGCCTTACTCCAGCAAAGTATTGTGAGAAGCATGTGGATGGCTACCCTAATCATTTAATTCAAGCAAGTAAAAGGCAATGCCAACAAATACTAACAAAGTTCATGTAAATTGCAAATCAGCAATAGTAAATAAAAGCTGAAATAAATCTATCTCTTAGCTTTTATTTTGAAATTGATCCCTTTATGAAAATAAAGTAGATACCTTGATTGACTTAGCACGGGAAATGTATGGTAACATGAAATGTATGGAGTTGTGAAAAATTGAGTTTGATTGTCTTTAGTCAAGGTATATGTAAACTTTCATCATATTTTGCTGATTGCATAAGTGTTAACTCCCTGGGTCAGTACTTGGTAGAGCCACCTTTGGCTGCCATTACAGTTGCAAGTCTTCTGAAATAAGTCATCTTGGCGAAATTGCTGCAGCTCTGTCAGATAGGATGGAAACTGTTGGTGTCTTGCCACAGGTACTCAATCGAATTGAGATCTGGGCTTTGACTAGGCCATTCTAACATACTCAGGGTCTTGGTTTTGAACCACTCCAGTATTGCTGTCTGCTACAGTTTAGTACCCTTTTTTCTGAGAGTGAAGACGATGATTACGGCCTATACTATAGGTTTCTGTCTTCAATAACTGTTTCTGTGGACTCGACGGTTTATGATGTATTCAAAAATCAAACTATAATCAATGAATGTACTTAATTTTAAGTTTGATTTTTTTCAGAAATATGAAGTTGTATTGTTCATCAATGCAGTGAACAGATAATTAATTTTTAGACTTGATTACTAGTAAAGCATCATTTTTGCCATAGTATGGTATTAGTAGTGGAGTGGGCTAGCTTCGATGAGGACTTGAACAGAATCCCTGAGGTCACGTCAGCGGGCACAGCTGAGCGGAAAGTGAATACTCTCACGGAGATCACGTACAACC
Organism: Pangasianodon gigas; assembly: GCA_022758105.1. Taxonomy (NCBI): domain Eukaryota; kingdom Metazoa; phylum Chordata; class Actinopteri; order Siluriformes; family Pangasiidae; genus Pangasianodon; species Pangasianodon gigas. The sequence continues at coordinate 17,861,712 of CM040466.1, forward strand.
TAGCAAAGGAATGATTTGGTACAACAGAGAAGAAGGGCAACATCAAGGTAGGGAAGCAAGAAGAGAGAGGGAAATTCACAACTTAAGGAAAGAGGTCAAGAGCCTTAACAAGAGATACAAAGCAAGTAGCACTGAGGAAAAGGAAGGGATAAAGGAACTCATAAGTAGGCTTCGAGAGTGCCTCAGGAGACTAAGAAGGGCAGAAAGGACGAGGAAACTGAGCAAGGAGAAGCGGAGGGCCCAGTTCATAAAGGATCCCTACAACTAAATCTGGGAGTCTGAATAGCCCTAAAGAGGAGGTGGAGGCATTTCTCAAGGAGACGCATAGTGACCCAAACAGCCGTCTTCTCCTAGATGAAAATCCGGTAATTGGTATGGCAGAGCTCCCCACCATCATGCTCAACATCAATGAACCAACCTGGAAGAAAATCCAGGAAGTGGTTAAAAAGGCACGAGCGGCATCAGCCCCAGGTCCCACTGGTATACCCTATAGGGTGTACAAGAAGTGCCCACGGCTTCTCCGGCGGTTGTGGAAGAAAGGCACTGTTCCACCAAGCTGGCAGAAGGATGCTTTGTCCCCAAAGAGGAAGCCTCAGCGAGCATAAGCCAATTCAGGACCATCTCCCTACTCAGTGCTGAATGCAAAATCTTCTTCTCAGTGCTGGCAAAGAGGATGTCCACATACATGATTGAGAATGGATATGTCAACACCTCAATCCAAAAGGGCAGGATCCCAGGATTTGCTGGATGCCTGGAACACACAGGAGTCCTAAGCCAGATGATACATGAGGCCAGGGCAAAGAAAGGCGACCTGACAGTTGTCTGGCTGGACCTGGCTAATGCCTACGGGTCCATCCCCCACGATCTAATGAGGACAGCTCTGAAGAACTACCATATCCCAGATCACATTAAGGCGATGATCAGCAGCTACCTGGATGGAATCAAGCTCTGTTTAAAACGAAGGACTACATCACACAGTGGCAGCACCTTGAGAGAGGGATAGTCACAGGATGTACAGTCTCCCCAACCCTGTTCGTCATGGGCATGAACCTCATCATCAAAGCAGGAGAAAAGGAAACCAGAGGCCCGATGATGGACTCAGGAATCCGGCAACCAGCTATCAGGGATTACGTGGATGACCTTACAATTACAACATCATCCCATGTACAGGCTAGGTGGGTCTAAACAAAGCTTGATAAGGTGGCAAAGTGGGCCAGAATGACTTTTAAGCTAAGAAAATCAAGGAGCTTGGTCATTAGGAAGGGTAACATCTCCTTCAAGTACAATCTGGTCATACGAGGCGAGATCATCCTTTCCATTAAGGACAATCCCATCAAGTATCTGGGAAAGTGGTACAACGAGTCATTAAGGGACCACAACAACGTCCGCAGCACTGAGAAGCAAGCAGAGGGTTGGTTGAAGAAAATTGACAAATCAGGACTCCCAGGGAAGTTTAAAGCATGGCTTTATCAACATAGCCTGCTCCCCAGACTGATGTGGCTGATGACAGTGTATGAGGTTCCACTTACAGCAGTGGAAGGAGTGGAACGTAAGATCAACTCACAGCTCAGAAGGTGGCTGGGAATCCCTCCAGGCTTCACATCAGCCGGGCTGTACATCAGATCTGGGCAATTACAACTACCCCTCTCTTCCCTGGTTGAGGAGTTCCAAGGAGCGAAGTGCAGGGTGGCCATTATCTTCAGGGACTCAAGAGACAACAAGGTCAGAGAAGCTGGAATTAAAACCAGGTCAGGACGGAAGTGGGAGGCCTCAGCATCTCTGGCCTTAGCAGAAGGGAACTTAAAGCTCTAAGACATCATTGGAGCACCATGCACGGAAAGGCAAGGCCTGGGAATGACCCGCTTCCAAAGGTGGGGGAAAGCCAACCCAGTGGAGAGAAGAGCCATGGTCCAGGCGGAAATAAGGGACCTAGAGGAAGAGAGGAGGAAGGCAAAGGTTGTGGAGCTAGGAACCCAGGGAGCCTGGACAAGGTGGGATCTCCCCAAGAGGAAGGTGACATGGATTGACCTTTGGAGGCTTGAGCCATACCGGATCTCCTTCTTGCTTAGGGCCGTCTATGACACCCTTCCATCCCCTGTGAACCTATACAGATGGGCCACCACTGCTGACCCGCCAACAGGAGATTGTTATGGTCAAGGGTCGAAACACTTCAGGATCGTTGGTAACCATCTGATGACACAACCTCCTGGCTAAAGGCTCCAGTCATTGCAAAATGACTGAAGGAGAAGCATCCAAGGATGTTCGATATCACTGTGTGTGTGTGTGTGTGTGTGTGTGTGTGTGTGTGTGTGACATATATAGAGTGGATATAAAAAACTTACAATAACCCTGGTTGCATAAGTGTGCACACCCCTAAACTAATACATTGTTGAAGAACCTTTTGATTATATAACACCACTCAGTCTTTTTGGCTAAGAGTCTATCAGCGTGGAACATCTTGACTTGGCAATATTTTCTCACTCTTTCTTGCAAAAACATTCTAGATCCATCAAATTGTGAGGGCATCTCCTGTGCGCAGCCCGCTTCAGTTCACCCCACAGATTTTTAGTTGGATTCAGGTCTGGGCTCTGGCTTGGTCATTCAAAAACCTTGATCTTCTTTTGGTTAAGCCATTCTTTTATTGATTTGGATGTATGCTTTGCGTCATTGTCACGCTTAAAGGTGAAATTCCTTTTCATCTTCAGCTTACTAGCAGACACCTAGGTTTTGCACTAAAATCGACTGGTATTTGTAGCAATTCATGATTCTCTCCACCTTGATAAAAGCTCCAGTTCTGACTGAAGAAAAGCAGCCCTAAAGCATGATGCTGCCACCACCATGCTTCACCGTGGGTATGATGTTCTTTTGGTGATGTACTTATTTTTGCACCAAATGTAACTTGGAATTATGGAATTATTACACCTATTGTAATTGGTCTCATCAGACCATAATACATTTTGCCACATAGTTTGGGGTGATGTAGTTGAGCTTGGATATTTTTTTGTGAGAAGGGGCTTCCATCTAGCCACTCATCCCCATAGCCCAGACATCTGAAGAATATGAGAGATTGTTGTGACATGCAGAGAGTAATCAGTACTTGTCAGATATTCCTGCAGCTCCTTTAATGTTGCCGTAGGTCTCTTGGCAGCCTCCCTGTTAAGTTTTTGTCTTGTCCTTTTATAAATTTTGGAGGGATGTCCTGTTCTTGGTGATGTCACTGTGGTGCTCCATTTTTCTCCACTTGTTGATGATGGCCTTCAGAGTGTTCCATGGTGCATCTAATGTTTTGGAAATTTTTTGTACCTCTCTCCTGATCAATATCTTTCGACAGTGGGACCCTGTACAGGCTTTGTAAGCTCTGTGAGGACCATGGCTTCAGCAGTCACATGAAACCAAGAAGATGTGAAGAAAATCGTACAGAGTCAGATCTTTATTTGGGGTTAATCAGAATAATTTCATTGATGACAGCTGTTTGATAATTTCTTTTGAACATGAGATTAAATGTGATTGGTTCATTCTGAATTCTCCACATCCCCAATTATAAAAGGGTGTAAGCACTTATGCAACCAGGTTATTGAAAGTTGTTTATTTTTCCTATTTTTCCCTAAAATGTTTCTGATTGTTTTTCACTTAATTCCTTTTTTGTTATACGTTGTAATTTCACATTGATATGATTTATCTAGGTTTCATTTTTTTTTAATATCACAAAAACCTGCCATTTTAACAGGTGTGTGTGTGTGTGTGTGTGTGTGTATATATATATATATATATATATATATATATATATATATATATATATATATATATATATATATATATATAATATGTAATGTATATTAGTATTTAGTTTACACACAATAATATTTCATTATTTTGTTAATCTTTCACTGACATTGCTATATATAAGTCTTTAAAGGTATTAATACCCAAATTTCACCACATAGAGAAGACACTGTCTGCCAAGGAGGGAGGAAAAGCTCCTTTTATACTCTCCCGACTCCTCCAGGAGGGTAGATTAGCGCTGCTGCCGGGATTGGCTGCCAGACATGCTGAGTTTCGTTTCCCCGTCTCGCAGCCACGCGCGCTCTGACTGTCCAAAACATCGGGGGTGCTGAAGTGGCGCTGTCCTTTCAGCACCCGGCCGGCAGTTGAGGAGCGTCGCGAGTTTTTGGTGCGCGGGCTGCCTGCCTGCCGTCACATTTTATACTTATCAGATTTTACAGACCATTTTGTAATCAGTAAATTTCTACGAAAAGCGAAAAGAGCAAACTGCTCTTGTTTAATATTCTCAGAGAAGTGTAATATTTCTACTGTGGAAGGATATTCTACTGTAATATTTTTTCTTACAGTTGTCAAATTTCCTTTCATGTTTTTGATGCTTTGATATATCTATTCTCCTAATTTGTTGTCAGATTGTACAGACCCTATGAAATCTGGAGACAGTGATTAGAGGAAAGAATCAACCCTCCACCAGAATTTGATCATTAGAATTTAATTCCTCTTTAAATAAGTATAAATTTGAAGAACACTCGCTTTTTGTGACCAAAGACTAAAGCCGGTTGTGCCGGTTATTGCATCGTGCGATTGCAGCAGTCTTTTTCGATTATAACTTATCACACTGTACAAGATGATATCATCAGTTAAAATCTTGGCAGAAGTCTATAACAGACTGTGTGATAATGTGTTCTTCATGGCAGCATTATACGATGGAGTTCCTAGACCTATGATTAAAGAAAATTACTATGTTCTGGTTTGTAGCTTTTGCAATGGAAAGCATGAAATTGTTTCACATTGTCATAATTGCAAATAAACTTGATGAACAGAGTGAGCAACAGGCCAAACATCATGCAGTGTAAAGCTGGCTTGCTTAGAATAATCAGTAAATATCACCATTTACCGGCACCACTAGAGGAGTGTTTTTAAGGCGGAAGATCTGAATAAGAAAGTGCCGAATAATAAACTTCAGTGGTGGTGTTTTTAGTTTATATGAGGTTAATAATATTATGCTAGTTTTTCAAGATGGTGTCTTGTCATACCATCAGACCTCCATGTTTTTCCCTTAACGTTTCAGAAGCAACACGCAGAGCAGTAAAGCAGGCAGAGAATGAAGACTGTCTTGGTGTGGATTTGGAACATGTTGAGAAAATTTTGCCACAGCTGGTGAGTATATTTCACGTAAAAATAATTCCTAATATTAAAGACATAATAACAACAACCATAAACTATGCTTCAACTTATATTTTGGCTTTCTATGCCATTATTTAACTCATAAAAATAAAGACTACACTACTTATACTGTTAAAGAAATATTCTTTCTGCTTTGATGCAGATTTCATTTTGCTCTCCTATCAAAACACATGGTAGGAGCCTAAAATGTACTTATGTATGAATAATGGTGGCAAAGGAAAGACCAACATAAATTTTTGTAGTAAGTTAATGGAATTACGTTTCACAACTTTTATTTGTGTCCAGGGGTGGACAAATCATTAATTTATTAACTAGCCCACAAGTACAATTAAAAGTTTTAATGGAATTTCCCAGTCCTATGTTTTGGTTGGCTAGAAACCTAACTGACTTGGCTAAAATGTAGTAGCTAGTGTAATGGAAGAAATGTTGATGTTATCGATAACGTTGACAATAAAAAAAATTGTTGACAAATATTTTTGTTGTCGAATAGTCATTTGAGCTCATAGATCCTACTGTAAGGTCCGGCAATAACGCAGTTTCACCATTGGCGCGCTGTGCTACAAGACAGTAATACAGCCGTAATGCAGCCTGCCTGTTTGCAGCCCACTAGAAGATGACACAGCGCTAAGAGAAAATGTCCAACTGGAGTCAATACAGCAAAGTGTTTTACGAAATTAAAAACAAAAATGCTGTGTTGTGTAACACTTGCAAGACGGAACTGGCATCCCAGGGGAGCACAACATGCATTTTGGAACATTTAAAGAGCAAAAATCCTTGCATGAGAGGTGCTGGAAGCAGTAAAAGATGAGTGTGCTCCAGCTGGAGCAAACTAGTTAATATTAAAACTTTTCAAGTGATATGAAAAACCGCATACACCTGATCACACGGTACATGTTTTAGCAAAATATCAAATTTGTATTTTAAATTAAATACAATAAAGATAACTGAACAAAACGTAACCACTGCAAGAGGTGAAAACTTACAAAGCTTTTAAAGTGTTCACTTAAAATTTCTGATGTCTTTAAAAGTTAAAGAAACCATTCAAGTTGCAAGAAGCAGCTTTGCACTGACAGCAAACATTTGGACTAGCCTTGCTATAGAAGCATACGTTGGTGTCACATGTCACTTTATCAGTGAAGACTGGCAAATGAAGACTCTAATCCTTGCAACAATCCTTCTTAAAGAAAGACATACTGGTGCCAACATAGCAACATGGCTAGAAAAAATTCAGTATTTCACCAACCAACATATAAGTAGTCGTCCAATTTTTTGGCAGCAATGAAATGGCTACTAGACAAACCTGGTTGGGTCTCTGTCTGCTGCACTGGACACACACTTAAGCTAATTGTGAACAATTCTCTTAAAGAGCCCAACATCAGCAAAGCTTTAGGAGCTGCAAGGAGCTTGGCTGAGCATTTCAAGAGAAGTGAGCTGGCCAATACCAAACTACAGGAAAAACAGCAGCAGATAAACACACCACAGCATAAGCTGATCCAAGATGTCTCTCATTTGAAGCTCATGTAACATTGCTAAGATAAAAATATAATGTCACTACATGATGGAAAAAAAAATAGTTCATGCTTTTGTTACCTCTAGGTTGGACTATTGTAATGCCTTGCTGTCTATATGTTCCAGTAGATGAATAAACAAACTCTAGTTAGTCCAGAATGCAGCAGCCAAAGTCCTTACTTGAACCAGAAAATATGATCACATCACCCCTATCTTATCCACACTGCATTGGCTCCCAGTAAAATTTTGCATTGATTATAAAATACTACTGTTTACTTATAAAGCACTGAATGGTCTTGTGCCACAGTACCTGAGTGAACTGTTGGTCTTTTATGCTCTTTGTTGGTACCTCATATAATGAAGGCTACATCAGGGGTCAGAGCTTTCTCTTACAAACAGTCTTCGAATTAGTGTTCGGTTCTCAGACAAAGTCTCAGTCTTTAGGCTGAAAACCTATTTGTTAGATCTAGATTGTTTATGGGCATAGAGTGTTTTGGTAAACTGGGATGTTTGGATGCTGTCACCCCCCCACTCTCATGTGTTCATTCAGGTATTTTGATGGTGGAGTGGCTGGCTGCTTTATGTCCTAGGGCTTCCTCATGTCCATGTTACCTTCAGGCTGTTCCTCTTAGTTATTGCTGTCATAGGTAGACTTGCTGGGGTCCCTGCTTGCCTCAGTCATTGAACAGTTGATAACTTCAGTTTGAAACAAGAGACTTAATACTCTAATGATGCTCATACTCAAGTCCCTTTAAACTCACTTAGCATTGCTTGGCTTTACTCAGAATGGTGCAATAAAGATAAAACCTTCAGTGAGCGGCAGTTCTAGGGACAGACATGTCTTGTTGACGAGAGAGGTCAATGGAGAATGGCCTGACTGGTTCGAGCTGACAAAGGCTACAGTAACTTAGATAACCATTCTGTAAAATTGTGGTGAGCAGAAAAGCATCTCAGAATGCACAAAACGTCAAACCTTGAGGCGAATGGGCTACAACAGTCTGCTGTTGAGTTCCACTTCTGTTAGCCAAGAACAGAAAGCTGAGGCTGCAGTGGGCACAGGCTCACCAAAACTGGACAGTGGAAGACTGGAAAAATGTAGCCTGATCTGATGAATCTCGATTTCTGCTGAGGCACACAGATGGTAGGGTCAGAATTTGGCACCAACAGCATGAATCCATGGACCCAGCCTGCCTTGTGTCAACCATCCAGGCTGTTGGAGGTAGTGTAATAGTGTGGGGATGTGGGGTGAGAATGTTTTCTTGGTGCACTTTGGGACCATTACTACCTGGTATAAACAGGAAATTCATTATGGTTTTCACATGAAGTCTATTTTGTTGAAGTTATCAACTGTTCACTGATGGAGACTTGAGTCATCACTTCAATGCCACAGCCTATTTGAGTATTGTTGCTGACCGTTCCTTCATGTCCTCAATTTACACATCTTCTGATGGCTACTTCCAGCATGATAATGTACCATGTCACAAAACAAAAGTCATCTCAAACTGGTTTCATGAACATGACAGAGTTCAATTCAGTTTAGTTCACTTTTATTTGTGTAGTGCTTTTAACAATGGCCATGGTCACAAAACAGCTTTACAGAAATATATAAATTCAGGATATCAATTTTAAACTTATAAATTTATAAATTTATTCTTAATGAGCAAGCCAGAGGAGACAGTGGCAAGGAGAAACTCACTGAGATGACATGAGGAATAAACCTTTAGAAGAACCAGATTCAAAAGGGAACCCATCCTCATCTGGATGACAACGAATAGTGCAATTATAAATAATTGTCTTCAATAATTGTGTACTACATGGTCAAGAAGTGCAATGGTGTAAACAGGAAATTCATTATGGATTTCACATGAAGTCTATTTTGTTGAAGTTATCAACTGTTCACTGATGGAGACTTGAGTGCAAAACTGGTTGTCGCAATTGCAGTCTTAAAGTTAAGTGCTCTTCAGTGGCCTTCCAAGCCTTCCAATATATATATTATATGTGTGTGTGTGTCTGTGTGTCTGTGTGTATGCGTATATACAGTCAGGTCCATAAATATTGGGACAGTGACACAGTTTTGGTAATTTTGCCTCTGTACACCACCACAGTGGATTTGAAATGAAGCAGTCAAGATGTGATTGAAGTGTAGACTTTCAACTTTAATTCAAGGGGTTTAACAAAAATATTGCATTAACCGTTTAGGAATTACAGCCATTTTTTACAGAGTTCCTCCATTTTCACAGGCTCAAAAGTAATGGGACAATTGACTGATAAGCAGTTTCATGGCCAGCTGTGGCCTGTTTCCTCCTTATATCATGATAAATTAAGGAGATAAAAGGTCTGGAGCTGATTCCAA
>CM040466.1:17870860-17887324 GCA_022758105.1 Pangasianodon gigas
AATGGAGGAACTCTGTAAAAAATGGCTGTAATTCCTAAACGGTTAATGCAATATTTTTGTTAAACCCCTTGAATTAAAGCTGAAAGTCTACGCTTCAGTCACATCTTGACTGCTTCATTTCAAATCCACTGTGGTGGTGTACAGAGACAAAATTACCAAAACTGTGTCACTGTCCCAATATTTATGGACCTGACTGTATGTTAATGTTATATGTGTATGATGTTAATGTGCACATCAGAATGGGGAAAAAATGTGATCTCAGTGGTCAGTGACTTTATAACTGTGGCATGGGTGTTGGTATCAGAAGGGATGGATTGAGTATTTCAGAAACTACTGAAGCCGCAGGGCTCGCAAAATCGCTAGCCCGACGTCCCGGGGCTATTGTGTCATACAGTTGGGCTACCAAAATGTATTTCCGCCCTGCCCGTCGGGCTATCTTATAGGGAGGAAAAATATATTGCAATGCTTTTGCATTCTCTCACAAATTTGGTCGGGTAATTATGTTGTATGTAATTTTCGGGCATCGGGGAGCCACTATCAATATGTGGGGTATTGAAATCGCGTTTGAATGCGCGCTCGCTTTCAACTTTCACTTACACAGTTCGCGAGATCGCGAATTGAATCAGTGACGCTCGTCCTGTCAGTCATTACTATCCTCACGTGACAAGTGAAATCTCCCGCAGCAAGCTTAAACATGTGATAGAGATTGCATGCGCAGTGGAGAAAATCGCTGATAGTTATGCGTTGATATTTCAGATTCAGAATCTGACACAGACTGAATTATGTTCTATATTGTTTTTACAAGTTCATACAAATTTCAGTTCAGTTAGAACCAAATATTTGTATTGATGATTTGTAATTTGATTATTTTATACGATTGTTGTCATGTGTTTTGAAAATGTTTTTGATTGATGTTTTGTCTCCTTTACAATATTCTACATTAAAAATAATGTCTTTTTTTTATTTGGGCTACTTAAATTCATTTCGGGCTACCAAAATCTGAAGAGTGCCTGCCCGAAGGGCTACCAGGGATTTTGAAATTTTGCGAGCCCTGAGCCTCCTTACAGAAGCCTCCTTACAGAGAGCTTCATCATATCAACAATTATACTTTTTTGTTGTTAAATAACAGCACACTTTTAAAGGCCATTTATTATTAGTCTTCAATCATCTGACCAGTCGCTTTAGAGAGTTCAAAATCATTGTGGTATAATTAAGAAAATACTGATACCTTGTCATTTGCCTTTCCAGTGTTTATTTTGTTTTATCTTAAACCTTGGATCAAAATCACATGAATCTAAAATCTCCTTGCAGCTTTTGGATTTCTGATTCCCAGCTAAGAGTCACACAATCCCGCCAACAATGACATAGTCTGCACTTTTGGGATCAACCAGACAACCTGGATTTTTGGGACCAAACATGGCCGCAACAGATGCAAAAGCATTTTGTGCAGTTGTTGTGTATATAAACAATTTATATGTTAAAATATATAAACAATAATTGTGTCATTGAATGACCAGTTACCCTGCTGTTGTGGAATTGTCCATTATTAGGCTAAACTTTCTGTGGTTAGAAACACAGCTTTTATGTTATGCAAAGTGTAATGATTTTAACCCATAGTGGGACTTAATCTGTTTTTGGAAATCACTTTAATGGATTAACTGTGCTTGTGTTTAAGCAGGTACTTCCAGCCAGCCTTGTCTACTTCTCTATGAAAGTCCCTGGGGAAGTAATTGTAACATGAGTAACAAGGATCCTGTTATTTCATCATGTAGTACGTGTAGGGGGAAATTCATAGCTGTTTAAAAAGAAAAACAACAACAATGGGCAACGGTTGAATGCATGTATTAATAAAATGAAATTATCTGATTCATGTATGAATACTTAAAGTATCTGACAATCCTGTAATCACACACAAAGCCAACTGTGTCAGGGATGTCTGATTTGGTTGGAATTTTCTATGTATACATCATGCTTAGGCAAGTCATTCTAATGGTCCATTATATTGGCTAATGTTATTTGGCCCACAAACCATATGCTAAACCATATACTACTGTGCTAAGTAATTTGTATGTGCACCATTGGTGTCTTTACTTTTTAGGCAGCACACAGCACAATCTACATTATGAAATGTTCAGCAGGTAGCTTGCAACAGCAGATTTTCACCAGCGATGATGAAATTTCAAAACCGTACAAAAGGAAATGCATGCTTTACAGAGAATTGCTGTCAGCTATTATATAAAACTACAGTTGGTGGTTGCCTTTTCTAAAAAATTTGATAAAAAAATAAAAAAAATTGATAAAGAACCAATCCACTAAACAAAAGTATTATTTAAGAAATTAATGTTAATAGGATAATTTACAGGAGTCAGTGTATGATGGAAGAGAACAGTCTATTCACGAACATGCTAGATTTTAGGAGCATCAACTATAAACAGTAGTACAGAAGACATGTAAAGAGTCTCTGCTATACGAAGTAGTGCATCTAAATGTACGTATTGAACAATACCAGCATTGATCATCCTCTGAAACCATATTGGTAAGGTTTATAAAGGAATAAATGACTGACAATAAAGCAATAAACTGCTACACATTTTGGGGCTGACCACATTTACACAATACTAACATTGGTATATAAATAGTATATACCATCATCAATGACCATCATTCTCTTTAAAAACCTTCTTGCTGAGTTCCTACCAGATTCATGTTGGTCCTGAGTGACTGGAATCCCTTGTGGTTATCCATAACCAACCATTCTATTTCACACCTCTTAACTGACAGGGTTCACAACAATAATATTTAGCTGGTTGCTACATCACATTAAACGTGGAAAAGGTTTGACATGATTTACAGTCAGGTCCATAAGTATTTGGACAGTAACACAATTTTTGTAATTTTGCCTCTGTATACCACCACAATGGATCTGAAATGAAGCAATCAGGATGTGATTGAACTGTAGCCTTTCAACTTTTATTGAAGGGGTTTAACAAAAACATTGCACTAACCATTTAGGAATCACAGTCTTTTTTACATAGTCCCTCCATTTTCACATGCTCAAAAGTAATGGGACAAACTAACATAATCATAAAAATTAAGATTATTTTTAATACTTGGCTGCAAATACTTTGCAGTCAATGACTGCCTGAAGTCTGAAACCCATGAACATCTTCAAATGCTGAGTTTCCTCCCTTGAGATGCTTCGCCAGACCTTTACTGCAGCCACCTTCTGTTGCTGCTTGTTTGTGGGTCTTTCTGCCTCCAGTTTTGGGTTGCTTTTGTGGTACGTTTTGTTTCATTATCCATCAGTACTGGGAAGCGCCGTCCTATCAGTTTTGCAGCATTTGACTGAAAGTATAGCGGTATACACTTCAGAATTCATCCTGCTACTCCTATTAGCAGTCACATCATCAGTAAACACCAGTGACCCAGTTCCATTGGCAGACATACATGCCCATGCCATAACACTTCCTCCACAGTTTTGACAGATGATGTGGTATGGTTTGGATCATGAGCCCTTCCTTTCCTTGTCCATACTCTTCTATTCCCATCATTCTGACCAGAACTGGTTAGGGTTTTTTTTTTTTTTTTTTTAAACCAAGTCTAATCTGGCCTTTCTGTTCTTCAGTGCTACCAGTGGTTTGCATCTTGAGGTAAACCATCTGTATTTAGATTTTGACAATGATACGCCTATCTCCTCGAGAGTGTTCTTGACTTGGCTAGATGTTGTGAAGGGGTTTTTCTTCAACAAGGAATGAATTCTCCATCTGTCCACTTTAATTGTGGTCTTCCAGGCCTTTTGGTGTTGCTGAGCTCGCCAGTGCATTCCTTCTTTTAAGAATGTTTCAAATTGTTTATTTGGCCACTTCTAAAGTTTATGCTATCTCTCTGATAGGTCTTTTTTGTTTTTATTTCAGCCTAATAATGGCCTACTTCACTTGCATCGAGATCTGTTTGGACTGCATATTGAGAGGTGCCACCAACAGCTACCAAATGCAAATTAAACGCTTGGAATCAACTCCAGACCTTTTATCTCCTTAATTTGTCATGAAATAACGAGGAAACAGGCCAATATTTTTGTTCCACCCCTTGAATTAAAGCTGAAAGTCTACACTTTGATCTCCTTTCGATTGCTTCATTTCAAATCCATTATGGTGGTATACAGAGGCAAAATTACGAAAATTGTGTCACTGTCCAAATACTTATGGACCTGTCTGTATCTTGGTTGCATTTTTTACATCACATCAATTTAACAGGGGTGTGTAGACTTTTTATATCAACTGTATTCCAACAGTCTAAAACTTTTATAATAAATTGATGGCATCAAAAGCTAGTCAATATTGTACATAGCAGTACCAGTTGTATGTGAAATTGGAGCTTTCTGTTTGACACTGTCTCATATAAGTGAACAAAAGATGCTGCCAGAGATACAAGATCCAGTCACACTAAGCCTAAGTACCATACCTTTCCCAGTTTAAAGTAATTTCATTCAAACCCCACTACATATAAGAACATATCTTAAATTAGCTTAATCAACACATCTATTGTTGCAAGAGTAAATGATAATATTGCAAGGGTGCATATTAATGATCCTTCCTCAGCCTGCTGCCATTATATTGGAATGTGGTATTTTTTTTGGAACAAGCACAGACATCCACTTAGAATGGAATTAGATCATTAGTGGCTGATTTTCTTGAATACTGGAATGTTTGAATGTCCCTATGCATTTGTTTATTTTTTCAAAATTGTAAAATAAATAAATAAAATGATGATAAATAATGATTTGCTCAAAAAGATATGCTACTTAAAGACAAGAATAATGGGCAGGAATAAGTTTTTTGTTGTTGTTGTTGTTTTTTTTTGAGCACAGATCATTACCAGAGTTTGGTCCTATGTGACTAATCCTTCACCAGACATTAACATGTCTTAACATTTCTGACTTTTAAAACAATGTTTTACAACAGACTGTGGTCTCCGGCTGTCTGGAACAGAAGTTGGTGATGCCTCTGAAGCATTCTTGTCTCTTTTCCACTCTGATCCTGATACAGTTCTCATTCTGAAACTCACAAATACAAAAAACAAATGATGAAAGTTTAGAAGTGAGCAAAGATCCTCAGGTTTTTGTGACAAATTGGCCAACACTGGACCTCCACTGAACTAATTTAAGATGAGCAATGGATGAGCAAATGTGATGTAACATTCTCTTTGATCACACTTTTGCGAGTCAATATGGTTTACTAATATTTTATGCGTAGAGGTATAAGAGAACAGCACAGACTTGAATATGAGTGCTGACCAGTGGTAAAAAACAAATAATCCAGATATACTAGTATATACTTGTATATACTCTGTAAATATACAGTATGTATATACAGATACAGAAACGGCATACCGGCCTTTACCAATATTTAATAAACATATTGTTAAAAATCAACAAATTAAATGGATGAGTACAGCTACATGCAAGATAAAGGAAGTCCTGTATGAACCTAGACAGAATATCAGAGACAGTTAAAGGATTTTTAATTAATTGCAAAGTTCTGCAAAATTTGAAAATCTATAAGTTAAAAAAAAAATCTAGAAATTTAAAGTTTACACCAGTAATAATGCTGAAGCCCAAAGATCCTGCAACTTAGCATTGACTTAGCATGAAAGCTTATTTCCAATTATAAGTTGCATAATTAGCACATTTAATCTCACAAAAATGCACTGAAGAAATGTCCCCTCAGAAAGCAGCACAGTAAAATGGGGTCATCATGTGCAACTAGCCTACTGAGCTTCAAAACCTATCTAGTGTTAATATGTTCACTGAGAAATTGCCCAAAACACACAAAAAGGAGCTCACTTATGAGCTCTGCCTTGCACCCAGACGTTATGAGTTAAAGCCAATACCCTGTCATGAAAACAGCTAAAATAGATCAAATGATCTATTTAAGCTCATGTTAGCTAATGAGCTAACATATTTTAATGGGAAATCGATGTAAAATTAAAAATTGTATATAGACCCTTAGTCTATATACAGTCGAGTCCATAAGTATTTGTAATTTTTCCTCTGTACACCACTACAACTTTAATTCAATGGGTTTAACAAATATTTTTACAGGCTCCATTTTAACAGGCTCAAAAGTAATTTGACAATTGACTGATAAGAAGTTTCATGGCCAGGTGTGGCCTGTTTCCTCATCATTTATTGATAAATTAAGGAGATAAAAGATATTGCCATGATTGCACATGGTGACTTCAAAGTATGCTCAGGAGGTATAAAGTGGTGGTAACCCATAAGCTGGGGGACTTGTGAAAGTCTGAGAGAAACTGCCATCTCTCTGTCTTTGATGCCAGGCTACAGGTCCATCAATTCCATTTCATTTACTTCGTAAGTTCTTTTTTACATTCAGCACATTGTATAGTTCTTTATACCGTTTGTATAATAAAATTGTTTAACTGACCTCTTTCTTAAATACTCGTCTTTAGGGAGTAATGTGTTGCATGAATGCCCAGCAATTAAAGTTTAGGTCAGATTAAAATTATGTTAGATTATGTCAGCAAAGTTTGAACATAAACCTCTGCAGCAGGACAGCTTTTATTTTTGGCTCTGCCACAGTACTGTATGTATGTATGTATGTATGTATAAATAAATAAATAAACAAACAAACACCGATCAGCCATAACATTAAATCCACTCACAGGTGAAGTGAATAACATGGTTTATCTTGTTACAATGGCACCTGTCAAGGGGTGGGATGTATTAGGCAGCAGCAAGGGAACAGTCAGTTCTCAAAGTTGATGTGTGGGAAGCAGGAAAAATGGGCAAGCTTAAGGATCTGAGTGACTTTGACAAGGGCCAAATTGTGATGGCTAGACGACTGGGTTAGAGCATCTCCAAAACGGCAGGTCTTTTGGGGTGTTCCTGGTATGCAGTTGTTAGTATCTACCAAAAGTGGTCCAAGGAAGGACAACCGGTGTACCGGCGACAGGGTCATGAGCGCCCAAGGCTCACTGATGCGTGTGGGGAGTGCAGGCTAACCCATCTGGTCTGATCCCACAGAAGAGCTACTGTAGCACAAACTACTGAAAAAGTTAATGCTGGCTTTGATAGATAGGTGTCAGAACACAGTGCATTGCAGCTTGCTGCGTATGGGGCTGCCTAGCTGCGGACCGGTCAGAGTGCCCATACTGACCCCTGTCCACTGCCGAAAGCGCCTACAGTGGGCATGTGAGCATCAGAACTGGACCATGGAGCAATGGAAAAAACTGGCCTGGTCTGATGAATCATGTTTTCTTTTACATCATATGAACAGCCGGGTGCGTGTTCGTCGCTTAGCTGGGGAAGAGGTGGCACCCGGATGCACTATGGGAAGAAGGCAAGACGGCAGAGGCAGTGTGATGCTCTGGGCAACGTTCTGCTGGGAAAACTTGGGTCCTGGCATTCATGTGGATGTTACTTTGACATGTACCACCTACCTAAACATTGTTGCAGACCAAGAACACCCTTTCATGGCAATGGTATTCCCTAATGGCAGTGGCCTCTTTCAGCAGGATAATGCGCCCTGCCACACTGCAAAAATTGTTTAGAAATGGTTTGTGGAACATGACAAAGAGTTCAAGGTGTTGACTTGGCCTCCAAATTCCCCAGTTCTCAATCCGATCAAGCATCTGTGGGATGTGCTGGACAAACAAGTCTGATGCATGGAGGTCCCACCTTGCAACTTACAGAACTTAAAGGATCTGCTGCTAACGTCTTGGTGCCAGATGCCACAGCACACCTAGAGAGGTATTGTGGAGTCCATGTCTTGAAGGTTCAGAGTTGTTTTAATTTCACAAGGGGGAACCTACACAATATTAGGCAGGTGTGTGTATGTGTATATACTGTATATATATATATATATATATATATATATATATGTATATATGTGTGTGAGTCGCCACAGCAGATCATTTGTCCACGAATTTGATTTGGCAACCCTCCCCAATTTTATCAGGCCTTGGGACCGGCACTGAGAGTGCACTGTTGCACCCGACCCCAGTGGCTGGGGTTGGTTCCCTGGCTGGGAATCAAACTCGGGCCGCAGCGGTGAGAGCACTGTGGCCTAACCACTAGTCCTCCAGGGACCCTTTGCATGCATGGGCACGCACACGCACACACATGCAGAGACAGTGGATATAAAAAGTCTACACACCCCTGTTAAAATGGCAGGTTTTTATAATTGGGGATGTGGCTGTGTTCAGAATGAACCAATCACATTCAATCTCATGTTCAAAAGTAATTATCAAACAGCTGTCATCAAAGAAATTATTCTGTTTAACCCCAAATAAAGACCAGCTGTTTCTGTAGGATTTTCTTCATATCTTCTTGGCTTCATCTAACTTCTGAAGCCATGGTCTGCAAAGAGCTTACAAAGACTGTACATGGTCTCACTGTCGAAAGGTATCGATCAGGAGAGAGGTACAAAAAACTTCATAACTTTAGATGTACCATGGAACACTGTGAAGGCCTTCATCAACAAGTAGAGAAAATGGAGCAGCACAGTGACATCATCAAGAATAGGACATCCCTCCAAAATTTATAAAAGGACAAGACAAAAACTTAACAGGAAGGCTGCCAAGAGACCTACGGCAACATTAAAGGAGCTGCAGGAATATCTGGCAAGTACTGATTACTCTCTGCATGTGACAATAATCTCTTGTATTCTTCACATGTCTGGACTATTGGGTAGGGTGACTAGACAGAAGCCCTTTCTTACAAAAAACATCCAAGCTCAACTAAATTGCCCCAAACTATGTGGCAAAATGTGTTATGGTCTGATGAGACCAATTCCGAAAGGTATAATAATTCCATAATAAACATTTGGAATTAATAATTAAAAATTAACTAATTCAATAATTAAATTAATTAATTAATAATAAAAATTAATAATTCCATAAATAAATATGTTTGGTGCAAAAAAAGCACATCACCAAAAGAACATCATACCCACGGTGAAGCGTGGTGGTGGCAGCATCATGCTTTAGGGCTGCTTTTCTTCAGTTAGAACTGGGGCTTTTATCAAGGTGGAGGGAATCATGAATAGCTACTAATACCAGTCAATTTTAGTGCAAAACCTTCAGGTGTCTGCTAGTAAGCTGAAGATGTAAAGGAATTTCCCCTTTTAGCATGACAGTGACCCAAAGCATACATCCAAATCAACGAAGGAATGGCTTAACCAAAGGAAGATCAGTGATTTTGAATGGCTTAGGCAGAACCCAGACCTGAATCCAACTAAAAGTCTGTAGAGTGACCTGAACCAGGCTCTACAAAGGTGCCATAACATTAAAACCACCTGCCTAATATTGTGTAGGTCCCCCCAAGTGACAGGTGAAGTGAATAACATTGATTATTGTGTTGGAAGCAGGAAAAATGGGCCAGCGTAAAGATCTGAGCGACTTTAACAAGAGCCAAATTGTAATGGCTAGACGACTGGGTCAGAGCATCTCCAAAACAGCAGGTCTTGTTGGGTGTTCCCAGTATGCAGTGGTTAGTACCTACCAAAAGTGGTCCAAGGAACCACAACCGCTGAACCGGCAACAGGGTCATGGGCACTGTAGGACTAAAATGTAAAGTGTTATTATCTTAGTCCACTGACCTTAGGTGCAGCCAAAGATTAAATGCATGTTAGAAGTGTAATACCTCAGTGGTCCATTTGTGTTTACTCTAAAACAGCTTCATATTGTAGTAAAGAGAACATGGCCCTTTAAGTCCCTTCTCAATCTCTACCATGCACATGTTTCCATTGGATTAATGTAATCTAATCAACTACACAACAATACTAAGCCTTTATTACAAAATGACATTTCTACATCAGAGGCTTTTATATAGCATATTTATTAAATGATTATTCTATTAGCTCAGAGGTTTCTTTCGAGATGCAAGCCCTAACCATAGGCCTTTCCTATTTACTTGTCAGAGGTTTTTTTAAACTTGCAAGTATCTTAGCTTGTCAGAGGTCACTTTCAAACATGTCTAACATGCTAAAGCTTTAGCTAGGAAACTATTTCTAATAACCCTATAAATGATACAAGTCATGCACTTTTAATGCATGGTACTTTCTTCAGAAGAACTACTGAGTATTTAGAGATACAGTAATGAATGAATTTATTATATAAAATCACAAATGAATGATATACAGAAAATAGAAACAAGGAGAACTTGCATAGTCGATGGACAGTGTCACGGACATAGGCTGTGTGATGGAAAAGCACCCCCATCTTGTATAATGCATACCTTTTTTATATCCCTGAGCCTCTTTGAAGAGACACAAGACACTTGCCTTTAAAATCAGACGAAACTTTATTAACCTATTCTAATACACATATGCATGCACACTCACACAAATGTCAAAAAAGAGGTGTTTTGAAATTCATGTCCTCTTCCAGTAGAGGTTCTTTATGTGCCCCAAAGTAGGCTTGCCTGCTTTGGTTTCCAGGGTGGCTAATGTTGTATCAATTAATGCAGATCAAAGATCACTCTGGAGAGCCTGGTTGTTGACGCTATTAGACTTTATGCTTTCCAGAATTAAGCCGAGCTGTTTTCTGCAAACAAAAGCTGCCCAACTCTTCAGAAAGGTGCTCTTATATCCATTTTCATGAAAAAACTTCCACATCCTGCTTTTCACAAGACCCGACATTGCCATATATGCTTATGTTATGGTTTAGGGAAGCCTTACTCACTTAAATTTACAGCTTGATTCTGCTCTACCACTGCCTATGTAAGGTCATATTGGGCACTTTCAGGCCTCCGTGTCACATTGTGCACTATACCGGTTCCATACATCTATACCATTGAAGATAAAATATCAAATATGAGTATACATTTTGTGGTTAACATTTTATGGTTACAATATTTCTACACTAACAGTCCAGGTTCAGACATTAGGGCCTGACAGAGTAGCTCACAGTTTGACTTTGGGTGAACTGGCTGTTGGTCTAGGAAGCTTTGCTCTTCTGGACTGGATGTTGTCCTCAGTAGAAAGAGCCTGTCTCGGTTGGTCTGTGTCTTGGAGGTAGGACTGGATGTCGTGGCCTCCAGCGGCATTTGAGGTGGTCAAGGTCAAGGTCTTTTAGGGCCAAACTGTGTACAGCTTTGAGGTCTGCGTGGATGGGTCCCTTTCTTCTGTTGGCAGGGACGAGTTCTTCTGTGAGGGCTGGTGAGGTTGTGCCCCCTCACTTCTTATGTCTGGTGTCAGCCCGAAAATGGGGGACCCTGCTCTGCCGGGCAGTGGTGATAGCAGGTGTCTCACCCTTCTTGGCTCTGGTTGCAGCTTGTAGGCATGCTTGAGCTCCTCTTTGACTGTGTCGACCTCTTCGCTGGTGCGGATGAGCTGCTGGGTCACACTTTCAATTTAATCTCTGGACATCTCCAGATGGCTTTCCAGGGCCTTGATTTTGGCGTTCTTGACTTGGCTTTCTCCAGCATATTGGAGTTTGTCTGCTAGGTCCTTCTGGGCAGCCTTCCCTTCCTCTTTTTCATTCTGGGTAGCGGCCAGAGTTTCTTGGAGCTTTACAATTTCTTTCTTTGCCTAGTTGCTCCATCTCATCTGACCTTTTGGCTTGGTCCTGGGATTTCTCTTCCAGCATGTCTATGCATCTTTGGGCACATATCATCTCCTCTTGCAGGTGGGTGACGTGTTTTTCACCTAGTTTCAGCTGTGCTATAAGAATGTGGCTCATGGAGCCAGTAATTTTGTCTAGCTCCTGGTGGCTGTAGCTCTGTTTGTGTCAGGAGTCTTCTTAGAATTACAATTGGTAGTAGTAGTAGTAATAATAGTTCAAAGGCCTTGGCTGTGAAGCGGTCTGTCACACCTCTCACCCATGCCTCTAAATCTTCCCCTTGGGAAATGGGGTCTCTGGTCTGAGGCATGTTGCCACACTGTGGAAGAAAGAGACTAACATAGATCTGGAGTTGAGATTAGCGTATTTGTTAATTCTGCATAAGGTATTACTTCCATGGCCATCAGAGATTGCCTTTAAAATTAGATGAGACTTTATTAGACTATTCTAAAACACAGAAACTACTCTAAGACAAACACACGCATGCATGCACGCACACAAATGTCAACAAAGAAGGGTTTTGAACAGAGAATGAATGAAATCCCAAGTTTCTAGCACTGTATGCTATTTCTCAGACCAGGACCATGAATGAACCATTAACTTATCAATTTAACCTTCTTTCCTTCCTTTAGAAGGGCTTTAAACTTTGTATTAAAAGCACCAATTCAGCGAGAATCTGGAGGTACTGTACTTGTGTGACTGGGCGGTACAGCCCAAAGCAAGATCTGAATTAAAACATTACCTAAACTAAAGAAATAATTAGAAAAAAAAACTGATTTCCAACTACGCCACTATGGGAATTTCACCAACAGAATTTACCCCTAAGGCTATATGCAGGTTCCGCACCCAAAGGCAGAATAAAACATGGAGACACAGGTATCTATTCTCAAATACAAAAATACTTTATTGTACCACAATACAGTAACACAATATAGCCTTCACTTAAAAAAGTATGCACCTAAACATCATTTACACACATTACACTAAAGACAACTTCACAGAGCTGCGGCCTCAACTACGGGGCAGACTGGGCAAAGAGATAATTGTTCTCCATATTCACACCCCACACTCACACATGTACCAGCAGAAAATCCCCGTGCACACTGCAAGGCACAGCATTCGGTGAAAAGACACCACCACCACCAAAAGGAGGAGGACAGCCACACTCTATTCCTATGGAAGCCTGCAGCTCCTAAACGAAAACACACACACGCACCACACACACGCACAAAATTAGCACACAAAATAGTAGCCCTGTTGCAGATAACAAATAAAACAAGCCACAAGGCTTCAATGTTCCGCCAGGCCTCAATACACTTAACTATACACAAATTAAATTAACACAAACAATTCCAAACAAACAACAAATAAAGACAAAATAATAATGTTCCAAGTTGACCATACAAAGAAAGAAACAAAATTGAACTGTCGAACTGAATGATGGCTGATCAAACAAATGAGAAAAACAATCACAATGTTCCAATACACAAAGAAGAAAACATTATTAAAATATTAAACCGAATGATAAGCTGGTGTATTAAATACAAAAAGAAAAAACAAACAAACCAATTAACAAACAAACACAAAAAACACCAAAAGAAAAGAAAAGTATCCACAACGAGGGCTGACACAGAGGAACAAACACACAATGTGTGCGATGCAGACCACTGCAAAGAAACGGTACTTCACCCTGCAAACCATGCAGACGGTGGATACGGTTTAAAATAACAATGATATTCAATGTTATAAAAAGAGGGAAATTACTAAAAAAAAAACACTAACATACCATTAAATGGCCGCAGGACTCTGGATATGACAGGATACTCAATTATTCGGCCTACCTTCAACAGTCACCATCCGTATGCATAACTGATAGCGCTAAGCTGAAAATAGAGCAAATTGCCAATCGCCCAACTACAACAGCTGTTACACCGTTGCGCTAATCAAATAAAATACATATCTAATGAAAGGCAGATGCAGATCAATCGAATCCAGACGCGATAAGGTGAAGAGCACTAAACCGGCAGTAATGTTATCACCCACTTTTCAAACAATGAAGCCAACTTGGAAAAGCAGACAGGAAAATTTGCCAGAGAAGTCACAGCAGCTTCCAACCACAGGCCAGGAAATGGGGCGATATCCCGGGAAATGACGCATACCTGAGCTGCCGCTCATATATACGCTTATATATACGCTCCGCACGGCGCCAATTAATGACGTCACGAGTGTCACAGTAACAACTATCCACACAACAACTCAGGCAGATAGGCGTTAGCCCATCATGCCACACTTGGGTTTACATTGTCTCTTTGGACGGGGATTCCCTCGTTGAATCATTTTCTGAAGGGCTTTCCCGGGCGATGTGGATTTGCCAGTGGTCTGGTCGGCTTTTGAGTAGCGTCTTGGGAAACCAATCAGAATGGTGAATGGAGTGAGGGCGTACCTGACGGAGTCTCGTAGGTGCCAGATACCACAGCACACCTTCAGAGGTCTTGTGGAGTCCATGCCTTGATGGGTCAGACACAATATTAGGAAGGTGGTTTTAATATTATGGCTGATTGGTGTATATATACATACAGTATATACATAATACATGCAGGCACTTTAGTGAGGTCAGACACTGATGTTGGACGAGGAGGCCTGGGGTGCATTTGGCTTTTCAGTTTATCCCAAAGGTGGTCAGTGGTGTTGAGGTCATGGCTTTGTGAAGGCCAGTCGATTTATTCCTTTGTTTACAGGGGCACTGTCATGCTGGAACATGTTTGGGCTAGGCCCTTTGGTTCCAGTGAAGAGAAATAATGTAATGCTACAGAATTCTAGACAGTTACATGCTTCCAACTTTGTGGCAACAGTTTGGAGAAGGCCTACAGGTGTGGACACCTGTCCACATACAGTTAATTACATATAGTGTAAATAAAAAGAAACTGAGAAAAAAAGAACTGATTCAAGGCCCTCGTGGATGAACAAGTCCTTCCAAAACATCTACACCTATGGAAGCAACTAAAGGAGGAAAGGAGATTATACAGGACATTTACACAGTTTCATTCACAGTGTCCCTTATAGTCAATTATTTCACACATGGAGAAAATTAATGTTTAGTGTATGGGGCTTCACAGAGACCACACACAGGATGTCACCTAAAGAGTGTTTTGTCTTTGATTTTACCTTGTGTTTTGGGGTTAACTGTCTTTATGTGTATCTAAGCTGTTTTTAAATTATAATTTCAGCATTAATGTTACACTGTTCTTTTTTGGATGTGATGGGTCTGGAAGTTTTTTCCGTAACCCAAAGTTTATTTGCTTTTGTTCCAAATTTTAGATGCACACTCTATGATGATGAGCAGGTAACAGATACCGGTGTGTCAAAAGGTGTTGATTCAGTGATCGGTAAGACTCCCAATGCCAAAGTGGGGGCAACCTAAGTCTTGGGAATTGGGAATTGGGAATGGAATGGGAGTAGATTAAAAGGGACCATCTCAGTCAAAAGGATACGAAATGTCTGCATATGGGTGATGATTCCTGTTTAAGACATATATACATACACACACATACACTACCGGTCAAAAGTTTTAGAACACCCTCATTTTTCCAGTTTTTACTGAAATTTATGCAGTTTAATGTCTCAATGTACTCTGAAATTAAAGCATAGAACAAATAAACAATTGGACATAAAAAAGATATCATGGAATCGTTTTGTTTAACAAAATTTAAGCTAAATTTTTGACTCATCAAAGTAGCCACCTTTTGCAGATATAACAGCCGAACACACTCGTGGCATTCTTTCTGCAACGGAAATCAAATATTGTTCGGAAAGTTCTTCCCAACACTGTTGCAGAAGTTCCAACAAATGTGTTGCACTTGTAGGTTGCGTTGCTTTCACCCTTCTGTCCAGTTCATCCCAAACCAGCTCGATGGGGTTTAAGTCCGGACACTGTGCTGGCCATTCCTTCTTGTTCTTTTCTTCTAAGGTAGTTCTGACACAGCCTGGAGGTATGTTTTGGGTCATTATCTTGCTCTAGGATGAACCCCTGACCAACTAGGCGTATACCAGAGGATATTGCATGGCGCTGCAAAATGCTGTGGTAGTTTTGCTTCAGGGTGCCAGTCACTCTGTGCAAGTCGCTGACTCTGGATCCAGCAAAAGAGCCATCTTTTCGCCTACTTGACGGAGTACAAAAACCCTGCGTGATGAACCAAAGATTTCAAATTTTGATTCATCAGTCCATAAGACCTTCTTCCAGTCTTCAGTAGTCCACTGGCGGTGCTCCATGGCCCAGGCAAGCCTCTTTTTCTTATTTTGCCATCTTAGCAATGGCTTTCTTACTGCCACTCGACCTGTCAAACCTGCAGCTCGAAGTTTTCTCTCCACAGTTGAAACTGAGACTTGCTTACTTCGACCAGTGTTAACCTCCTGGGGTCGACGGTGGCGCCGGCGCCGGCGCCACCACTTGCAGTTTTTAGTGATAACAGTGAAAAGAACTTAAAATGCTCTGTCTTTTTTGATTGTACACATAAGAGTAATACATCTTTTGAATCTGTAAAGGGTCTATTTTTATTTGTGTACACTCACAATATCAACAAATCATTGTGCTTTTGTAAAATAAAGAAAATATACAGGGTGTGCTTTCAGCCGTCTCAGTCTCCGCGCATATCTGTTTGAAACGTGTCACTAAAATGAACTGAAAGTCAGCGAATACTTGACACAC
Source organism: Pangasianodon gigas (assembly GCA_022758105.1). Lineage (NCBI taxonomy): Eukaryota > Metazoa > Chordata > Actinopteri > Siluriformes > Pangasiidae > Pangasianodon > Pangasianodon gigas. The sequence goes on from CM040466.1 coordinate 17,887,146, forward strand.
AGAGATGAGAAATATATCTATGGAAAGCTTGAGGTGTCTACTTTTAAATGAAGCGAGTCAAATCGAAAACAAATATTCTCAGTTTATGTAATCCATATGAAACCAAGGAGAGGTACAGTCTTTCCGTCTCACTTCATTATCTGATAATGACCTGAGGCGGGACACACCCACACGCTATT
>CM040466.1:17896959-17916277 GCA_022758105.1 Pangasianodon gigas
GAAAAGTCTTGAGTTGCTTTCGCAGTATGTTTAGGGTCATTATCCACCTGCACTGTGAAGCGGCGTCCCATCAGTTTTGTAGCATTTGGCTGAATGTGAGCAGAGAGTATAGCCCTATACACCTCAGAATTCATCTTGCTACTTCTGTCAGCAGTCACATCATCAATAAACACCAGTGAGCCCGTTCCATTGGCAGCCATACATGCCCATGCCATAACACTGCCTCCACCATGTTTGACACATGACGTGGTATACTTTGGATCATGAGCTGTTCCTTTCTTTCGCCATACTTTTCTCTTCCCATCATTCTGGTACAAGTTAATCTTTGTTTCATCAGTCCAAAGAATCTTATACCAGAACATGGGAGGCTTTTTTAGATGTTTTCAGGCAAAGTCTAATCTGGCTTTCCTGTTCTTGAATGTTACCAGTGGATGGCACCTTGTTGTAAACCCTCTGTATTTACATTCATGAAGACGTCTCTTGATTGTAGATTTTGACAATGATACTCCTACCTTCTCCAGAGTATTCTTGACTTCTGTTGATGTTGTGAAGGGGTTTTTCTTCACCAAGGAAAGGATTCTGCGATCATCCACTTTAGTTGTCTTCCGTGGTCTTCCAGGCCTTTCGATGTTGTTGCGCTCACCAGTGCTTTCTTTCTTTTTAAGAATGTACCCAACTGTTGATTTGGCCACACCTAAGGTTTTTGCTCTCTCTCTTATAGATTTATGTTGTTTTTTCAGCCTAATGGTGGCCTCCTTCACTTGCATTGAGATCTCCTTGGACTTCATATTGGTAGCTCCAGTCGAACAGCTGCCAAATGCCAACTCAATACCTGATATCAACTCCAGACCTTTTATCTGCTTCATTTGTCTTGAAGTAACGAGGGAATATGACCGCACCTGGTCAATTAACTTCTTGTCAGTCACTTTGTCCAAATACCTTTGAGCCCCTGAAAATGGAGGTACTTTGCTTAAAATGGCTGTAATTCCTAAATGGTAAATGCCATATTTTTGTGGAATGTCTTAAAATAAAGCTGAAAGTCTACACTTCCATCACATCTTGATTGTTTTATTTCAAATCCATTGTTGTGGTGTATAAAGGCAAAATCACAAAAACTCTGTCATTGTCCAAATACTTTCGGACCTGACTGTATTATATACAATTTATACACATACACATGTATCTGCAAACTGTATCTGCAAACTGTGTGTGTATATATATATATATATATATATATATATATATATATATAAATTGTATAATTATATAATGATTCATTAATAAAGTGAATACTGAATTTGGTCTTTTAATATCACTGTCTTAATACAATAAGCCACGTTAAGCATTTTCTTTATAACAGTTTTCTGTGGAGGAGAAAACGCTTAACATGAAAATATTGTCTTTCCATTTGGATTACAGTGCCGTTGTCTTAGCAGTAGATAGTGTTTATGACAAGATAAATATGAGAGAAAAATGGTATTTCCTGGCCATTGTTTTAGTACATTAAGCCATGTTAAGCGTTTTAGAATATCCCACCATCTTGCAAAAAAATTGGAGCCAGAGTCTGCGCAGTACAGATCTTGAAGCCAGAGCATGTGCAGTAGTTACATACAGCATTATTAGTATATAAAACGGTAAATTATAGTTGTATAATTATCGCAAGTATATTGATTTTACTGTTGTCAGGAAAAGATTTTAGAGCTTTGAGTCATGATTGACTGAGCTACCATTTGCTTGCTAGCTGACATTATCCACCAAAGTAATGTAAGTATAAGTAGCTAAGGTACCAACTGAAAATATACTGGGAAACAGCAGTCAGCATTTACACTCAACACAACCTATTTTTTGAGGGGGAAAAAATTGCTGCTCTCCATGATTTTCATTTGCAATTCTGAATGGAGAAATGCACTCTTATGCTCTACTCGTTCTGTCTGTGGACATTGTTTGAAAAGCAGTGACTGGCTAAGCTATTTCGAGTGTTCTCTAAGGCAATACATTCAATAAAGTATGAAATTTAGCTAGTGTTAGCTGCCTTGGTTTATGCCATCACTTCACTCATGTTGGTTTGCTAGTTATATCATCAGTACAATGGTTGGTTACAGTGCTAGTTTAGACATCAAAATGAGCAATATACCAGAAAAATTGCAAATCACTCCCAGCTTCAGGTCTGTTAGAACAGTTAACCGAAGAACAACACAAGGATTTGCTATTGAACTGTCAAAACTGTCAACACTGTAAATCTAAGTTTTATAGATGTTAAATGAATTTTGCTGGGCAGTAATCTCAGTAAGAGCTTCAGGTGCATGTTGGAAAGTGCGTGCAGGTTAGTGAGGCTCACTGTCACTTCTGGCCAACCCAAAACTGTCAATCACTTCATCACCCCCTTTTATTTGTTATCAATAACTCAATAAAAAAAAAAACTATAAAAAGCATTTATCTTAAGAAAAGTATTGGGGGATATATCTAGGTCAACTCAAATTGTAGAAAACAACAGAACACAAATCCCAAAAATAATTTGTATAGAATATTGTATTTGTATATAATTTGTATAACTTGAAAAGACCCAAACTTACATTTTCTGTTCAGTAACATGGGAATGGGAGGTACTGCTGGACCTCAGAGACATTTTGGCTTCACCTTTGAGTCTGTATTACAATGTCATTCCTATACAGTGGATATAATAAGTCTACACACCCCTGTTAAAATCACAGGTTTTTGTGATGTAAAAAAGTGAAACCAAGATAAATCATGTCAGAACTTTTTCCACCCTCAATGTGAAATTACAATGTTTAAAAATTAAGTGAAAAACAATCAGAAATATTTTAGGGAAAAGTAGAAAACTTAAAATAACCTGGTTGCATGAATGTGCACACCCCTAAACTAATACATTGTTGAAGCACCTTTTGATTATCTTACACCACTCAGTCTTTTTGGCTAAGAGTCTATCAGCATGGCATCTTGACTTGGCAATACTTTGTCACTCTTTCTTCTAAAAACATTCAAGATCCATCAAATTGTAAGGCCATCTCCTGTGCACAGCCCACTTCAGGTCACCCCACAGATTTTTAGTTGGATTCAGGTCTGGGCTCTGGCTAGGCCATTCAAAAAAATTGATGTTCTTTTATTTTTTTTGCCATTCCTTTTGTTGATTTGGATATATGCTTTGTGTCATTGTCATGCTTAAAGGTGAAATTCTTTTTCATCTTTAGCTTACTAGCAGACACCTGAAGGTTTTGCACTAAAATCGACCGGTATTTGTAGCAATTCATGATTCTCTCCACCTTGATAAAAGCCCCAGTACTGACTGAAGAAAAGCAGCCCTAAAGCATGATGCTGCCACCACCATACTTCACTGTGGGTATGGTGTTCTTTTGGTGATGTGCCTTTTTTTTTTTTTTTGCACCAAACATACCTTTTGGAATTATGGAATTATTAAACCTTTCTGAATTTGTCTCATCAGACCATAACACTATTTTGCCACATGGTTTGAGGTGATTTTAGTTAGGCCTGGATGTTTTTTGTGAGAAAGGGCTTTCGTCTAGCAACCCTACCCCATAGCCCAGACTTGTGAAGAATATAAGATGTTGTGACATGCAAAGAGTAATCAGTACTTGTCAGATATTCCTGCAGCTCCTTTAATGTTGCCGTAGGCCTCTTGGCAGCTTCCCTGTTAAGTTTTTGCCTTGTTCTTTTATAAATTTTGGAGGGATGTCCTGTTCTTGGTGATGTCAGTGTGGTGCTCCGTTTTCTCCACTTGTTGATGATGGCCTTCAGAGTGTTCCATGGTACATCTAATGTTTTTGTAAAATTTTCGTACCTCTCTTCTGATTGATACCTTTCAACAGTGGGACCCTGTACAGGCTTTGTAAGCTCTTTGCAGACCATGGCTTCAGCAGTCAGATGAAACCAAGAAGATATAAAGAAAATCCTACAGAAACAGCTGGTCTTTATTTGGGGTTAATCAGGATAATTTCATTGACAGCTGTATGATAATTACTTTTGAACATAAGATTGAATGTGATTGGTTCATTCTGAACACAGCCACATCCCCAATTATAAAAGGGTGTGCACACTTATGCAAACAGGTTGTTGTAAGTTTTTTATTTTTCCTATTTTTCCCTAAAATGTTTCATTAATTAACTTAATTTTTATACGTTGTAATTTCACACTGAGGATGGAAAAAGTTCTGACATGATTTATCTAGGTTTCATTTTTTTTATATCACAAAAACCTGCCATGTTAATAGGGGTGTGTAGACTTTTTATATCCACTGGCCAAAAAAAAAAAAGCATGGCCAGAAAACATCCAGTGAGCAGCAGTTCTGCAGGCAGAAATTCCTGATGAAAGAGGTCAGAGGAGAATGGGTACACTAGTTAAAACTGACAGGAAGGCTATGGTAACTCAAATAACCACTCTTTACAACAGTGGTGAGCAGAAAACCATCTCAGAACACACTCTGATGAACGAAAATGACATTTTTCTGGGCGTATTTTGTGATGCTCGTTTTTAATGGTTTATTTCATGTCAGTTATTTTCATTTCTTATTTAATGTCACTTTCCATGGCATGTATAGTGCCACTGAAATAAATAAATATTTAAATAATTAAATAGCAAACAAAACATTTAATTATTTATGCCTTGAAGTTCAGTGAGCTTATTATTTATTAATTTGTCACATTTAACTATATATTTAATTATTGAATTAGTTCATTGTATTCATTTAATTATTTAATTAATAAAGTAAAAAAAAAAGAAAAAAAAAAAGTTCTATTTCTTTGCTGCGTTTCAGTCAAATAATACCACAGAACTCATAACCATAACTAGGCTTAAAAAAAAAACAAAAAAATAAACAGGTCACTTACTGCAGTACAACATTTTTGACATTTTAAGGTAGTCTGTCACAGCATGAGAATATTATCAAGTTCTTATGTCAACCAAATGAGAACCATATAAAGTGGGGTCCAAAAGTTGGAGACCAAACTGAACATATGGGATTTTGTTTTCATTTAAAATTGAAAATGAACAGAAAGTTTTAGAATGCTGAAATATTTAAAACAAAGAAAGTAAATGTTCAATATCTTGAATATTTAATATTCAAGCTTCTGCACTATTCTAAGTCCCTTTTTAAATGTAAGTAAATTTGTGATATTGACTGTGTTAACTGCTTGTACAAAAGGTCAGATTTTCCTCATGCCTAATCACTTCTGTTGATTTTCACTAGTGGTCTCAGACTTTTGGACCCCACTGTATATAATTCTGAAGAAGAATCCAGGAAGTAACTGCAGGTGATCAAAGTTCAACATAGTACACAAAGTTTTTACAGTGAAACAGTACATTTCGGACAAAAGTCCCTTGTCAGCTGTGCATGCAGAGTGCTTCTGAGGCTGTGTGGAATCCAGCGTATGTTCAAAATGTTAATTTTTTTTTTTCTTTTTCTATTTGTTGTATTCAAAACATGACATTCATTCCATGGGGTTCTAAAGTTCAGAGAGTGTAGATGAGCTCCTTCTCCTTATGTTTCCTCACTTCATTGCTCCCATAACAACAACTGGCGATGCACACAGAGATGTCATTAATGTTATGTCCATCGCTGCTGAAGTGTCTTACCACTGGGGAAAAAAACAGAGTTTCTCCACACCAAACTTGTCAAACTATGTCTTTATGGACATCATTTTGTGCACAGGGGCCCAGTCATGTTGAAACAGTAAAGGGCCTTTCCCAAACTGCCACGAAGTAGGAAGCATACAGTTGTCTAAAATGTCTTTGTATGCTGTAACATTACCCTTTGATGGAGCTAAGGGCCCAAACCCTGAAAACAGCCCCAGACCATTACCCCTCCTCCACCAAACTTTACTGTTGGCTCTATGCATTCTGTTCTCCTGGCATCCACCAAAACCAGATTCGTACATCAGATAGACTGCCATATAATGAAACATGATTCATCATTTCAAAGAGCGTGTTTCCACTGCTCCAGAGTCAAGTGGCTGCATGCTTTACATCACACCAGCCGATGCTTGGCATTGCGCATAATGAACTTAGGCTTGTGTGCAGCTGCTTGGCCAATGAAACCTATTTCATGAAGCCTATAATGTACAGTTCTTGTGCCGATGTTGCTTTCAGAGGCAGTTTGGTACTCTGTAGTGAGTGATGCAGTAGACAATGGACGGTTTTCAGCACTCGGTCTCACAGAGCAGGTCTACTGCTTTGTGGCTGAGTTGAAGCTTGCCCAAATACAAGATCTCAATTCAGTTCAATTCAATTTTATTTGTATAGCGCTTTTAACAATGGCCATTGTCACAAAGCAGCTTTACAGAAATATATAAATTCAGGATATAAGTTTTAAACTTATAAATTTATGCCTAATGAGCAAGCCAGAGGTGACAGTGGCAAGGGAAAAACTCCCTGAGATGACATGAGGAAGAAACCTTGAGAGGAACCAGACTTAAAAGGGAACCCATCCTCATCTGGGTGACAATGAATAGTGCAATTATAAATAATTCCCATAACTGGTACACATGGTCAAAAAGTGCAATTGTGTAAACAGGAAAATCATTATAGTTTTTCACATGTAGTCTATTTTGTTGAAGTTATCAACTGTTCACCGATGGAGACTTGAGTGTAAAACAGTTCATGGCAATTGCAGTCCTAAAGCTGTCATAGCAATTGTAGTCCTAAGCCATCGAAGAAAGACTGTTTATAGCAATTGCAGTTCAGAGCGATCTTCATGGTTTTTAAGTGGTACCATCCACTGTAATCTCATTGATCTTTAGGTTGTCCATGTGGGCCTGTCCTCAGCAGCAGCGAGTGATTTTCAAGTGATGAGAACTCCAACCAGAAGTAGGGCATCAGGATGGATCAGGCAGGTCAGGATCTTGGTCCTATCACACCAAAAATACACATCTTCAGTGGATCACTCTCTTGCATTCATCTGGCTCTTCCTGAGCAATGGTTTCTTTCTAGCTACCCTCCCACCCTCTTCAATTATGCAGAGCTCTTGAAATGTTTGTCTGGTGCACCTTCACTTCACTCTCAGCCACTGTACTCTGTAACTCCTTCAGAGTGAGTGTTGGCCTTGGTGTGGCTTCCCTGATCAGTCTATCTCTTGTTTTTGAGGGAGGGCCTAGGTAGTGCTTGGGTGGTGTGAAACAGCTTCCACTTCCTCACTGCTGATCTGACAGTGCTTACTGGGATGTCATACCTCTTAGACTTAATTTTATACCCTATTTCTATGTTGTGAAATTCTATTACCTTATCCTTAATTTCCTTAGAATTCTCTTTAGTCTTCATTTTCACTCCTTTCCTTGAGACTGACAGTCACTTAAATGATAGTTCAACTGAGGTGATGTTTATTCAGAAAATGGGAGCTGGTTTTATATTTCACAGGTGAAGGCTAGTTGTGTCAATTGTGTCCTTGTTAAGACAGTATATTTCATGTGGAGCTTCCAGAACCTGTGGAGTTGAATACGTATGCAAGCAGTATCAGTTTTTGATTTTCTTTGAAAAACTTGCTGACTAATAATTAATTTTGACTCTGAAAATTCATTGTAAGAGAACATGAGTTTGCAATAAAAATACTGACAGGAAGAATATGTGTATTTATCATTTGTTATTTAGACAAATCTGATCAATTTCAGGAGGTTGAATACTTTTGTGAGCCACTGTACTTTAGAATGTAAGGTCAGAGCTTTCGATTTGAGACACAGCTCATGACAGTCATGACCATGGCGGAAAGTTTTAAAGAGAGAAAGAGCTTGTCAGTGTGTTGATCACTATGCATAAAATGGCTAAACATTTTACAGTTCACAGTGCTGTCTACTGAATCTCACTTTAAAATCTTGTGGATGCACATAATAGGCAGAAGAGTATGCGAACAATGAGCAAAGCCACTGCTTCTGCACGTGCATGCAAAGTATAACCCAGGGTCCTCTGTATCACACCATCCTGGTGTGGATTATTTTCTTATAACAACACAACTTTCCCATTAGACTGGTAGGTCACTGCAAGTAAAATTAGTTTGGTTTTTAGTCATTTACATTACACATACGTATGTTATTGACATAATAAAATGCTACAGCAATCCTGTATTATAAATCTGGAATTTAAAAAAATGTAAGGTGGTCAAGGCATAGGGTTGCAGAAAATTCATAATGTCCATTTCAGGTTGTTTGCCTAAAAATTGTGAAAACCCCTAGTTTGCACTATTCTGATTGAGGTGACTTCATGGACTTTTTTTTTAATTCCAATTGACCTATTAGTCAGATTATTAATAGATTATTAGGCTGTATTTTAACATAGCTAATGACAGGCTGTGAGATTGTGTACGTAACCATTTTGTTTTTAGTTTCAATAACTTTATATGAGTCTAAGTCTAAGCTGCTTTGTTTTTTTGTTTTTTTATAGTACTTTCCTATGTACTATTCCTATGTACTATTGAAGTTTTCAGGCTACTAGCACCATTGCTACCGCTTAAACAACACAGCCCTGATTTCAAACCCTGATTTGTTCAATTCTGACCAGAAGAGAATTAGGGATTACTGTTGCCATTAGGGAATACTGTTGCCATGAAGGGGTGTACTTGGTCTGCAGCAATGTTTAGGTAGGTGGTATGCATCAAAGTAACATCCACATGAATGCCAGGACCCAAGGTTTCCCAGCAAAACATTGCCAAGAGCATCACACTGCCTGCACCGGCTTGCACTCTTCTGTGGGATTGGACCAGATGGGCTAGCCTTTGCTCCCAATGCACATCAGTGAGCCTAGGGCACCCATGTCCCTGTCACTGGTTCACCAGATGTCCTTGGACCACATTTGGTAGATACTAACCATTGCATACCAGGAACACCCCACAAAACCTGCCGTTTTGGAGATGCTCTGACCCAGTCGTCTAACCGTCACAATTTGGCCCTTGTCAAAGTCACTCAGATCCTTACACTTGCCCATTTTTCCTGCTTCCGACACATCAACTTCGAGAACTGACTGCTCAATTCCTGCCTAATATATCCCACCATTTGACAAGTGCCATTGTGACAAGATAATGTTATTCACTTCACCTGGCAGTGGTTTTAATGTTATGGCTGACCATCTGGAACGTTCTGCTTCTTTACTGATGATGTTAGCAGCAGATGAATTCCGAAGTCAATCACCAATCACCCAAAACACACTGTCAGCACAACAAAGGACTTCATCCGGGGGGAAAAAAGTGGAATTTTTTTGACTGGCCAAGTCAATCACCAGACTTTATCCCAATATAGCATGCATTTCACCTTCTGAAGAGGAGACTGAAGGGAGAAACCCCCGAAACAAACAGCAACTGAAAGAAGCTGCAGTACAAGCCTGGAAAAGCATCACAAAAGAAGAATACAACAGTGATGTCAGTGGGTCACGGGCTTGATGCAGTTAATGCAAGCAAGGGATCTGCATCCAAATATTAAATGTTATTTACTTTAAGACTATCTGTTCCAGTACTTTTGCTCACCTAAAAATTGGGTGATCTGCCACCAAAGTTACCATGTTCTTAGTTGTTTAACACATCTAGATGTAAATATCAGAAAATGAAAGCTGAAATTGCAGTCTATTATCTCATATTCATCTTTTGAGCTCAAACCCAAATGTCTTCACTGTAGTTTTTATAAAAAAATAAAATAAAATAAAAAACGAGAAGGGCCTTGTCGTTCCAGTACTTTTGGAGTGCACTATATGTATGTGTGTATATATACTGTGTGTGTGTATATATAAAAATATATAAAATGTGTATGTATTGCCCTCACGCACGACTGTCTAGCTACCAACTGTTTTGGGCAAAGTAACACAAAATAATGTTTTATAATAGGGCAGAAAAGAGATAAATCTTACCATAAATATGCAATACAGCGGCAGGACAAATCAGAAGAATACATGGTGGTTAATAAGCATGATTCAAATATTACTCACATGAAAACACAAATTGTCATTATGCTAGCAGCATAGTGTAGTGTAAAGTGTTCCTATACTTTAGAGGAGTTCATACTAGTCTAAGTGACGTAGCACATGCCACTGTGCTTCATAACACGGTCCAGTTAATCGATAATGAAATTTATTTCCATCTATTATCAAATTTATTTAAATTATCAAATTTGCGGCTTGTGTAACATTAATTTAGTTTATTAATTTTTTTTTCTTTAGCAAGAAGTTGAAGAAGAGAGATGATGTGAAACCTCGACTGGAAGAACATCTGGAGCAGATACCTTTTAAACTGCGTGCAATTATGAAAAGTAGAGAGAAAATGAATATGGGATCCAATCAACTGAAGAAAACCATGAGAGGTATGGATTACAGGACCAGTATAGTAGACGCAACCTCTTTTTTTTTTTTTTTTTTTTTTTTTTTGAGATACCCCCAGAAATCCTTAGGTCATTTTGGTGTATATAGTGATATGTTACATTTATAGCTATTTACATTTACAGCTTCTGCCAGACTTCCTTACCCAGAGCAACTTACAGAAGTCCTTTGTAGTCTCCATGGAAAACATATAGAAAACATATCTTCATGTTAGTACTAGTGCGAGTCAGATGAAAACCCTAAAAGTGTAACATAAATTAGAATTGAATTGAAATTTTTTTTCAGAGGAAACTGGACGGTTGTTAAGAGCTGGAAAACTTGCTTTGAATGAAACAGGGATTGTGTAGAAAAATGCTACACTTTTATGACACCTATTTGCAAAACAGTGCAAAAGAAAGGACAACCAGAGGCCAGTGGGGCCATCAGCTGTTGTTTCCAAGGAGATAGAATAAATCTGAAGGCAAAACATCAAGATGTTCAGACAACCAGAGGCCAGTGGGGCCATCGGCTGTTGTTTCCAAGGAGATAGAATAAATCTGAAGGCAAAACATCAAGATGTTCAGCTCTTGGATTACATCATGTTTTTCATTAGTCCTCCCAAGTTATGGGTAAATGAACAAATTTTTAAAATTTTTACAAATCTTTTTACAAATCTGTAAATTATAGTGCCCCCTAAGAGAGGATTTAGACAAACCTTCTTTGAATCCCTTAGGACAAGGTTATTTACTCAATGTTTCCTTTGAATACATCACACCGTTGCCAAGATATGCCCTAACTTCCTGTTTGGCGACTTCAAATTCATTTGTGCATAATGGACCAAACTTCCTTCCTATCAAAAATATGAAAAATAAATTTTGTTTGGGTTCACCTTCTAGTGCTGTCCTCCAGATTTCATGGTTATTGGACAAAATTTGTAAGGGAAGAAGCAAAAAAAATTGTTAAAATTCAAAATGGCCGATTTTCTGTTTGACAAATTACATATTTCTTATATCTAAATCATTTGGCACTTTCCACAGAATCAAGAGAAAGAAGGCTCTTGATAAGATGTTGAGCACTACAAAAGTTATATGCAGTTTTAAAGCTATGTGAATTATAGCACCACATGTTTGGTGAAATTAGACAAACCTTCTTGGAGTCGCTTATGTTTGGTCAGAATGTGTCACACCATTGCCAAGATATGCCCTCATGTCTTGTTTGGTGACTTTGATGTCACATTAGTGTATTATGGATGAACTATCCTCTATACCAAAAATCAGTGAAACAAGTTTTGTTTGGGTTGATGCTGTCTTCCAAATTTGATTAGAAGTAGCCAAAAAAGTATTTTATATAAAATTCAAAATGGCATAAAATTCAGTAAATCCAAATTTGCATCATGGCGTCCATTAAACTCGGCATGACTCGAATCAGTGAAATTATGATTCAACGATGTTGTGTTACAGAGTTATTATTGTAAATATATGTTCAAATTTTCTTTATTAGAGCTAGAGTGTTGCTAGGCAGTTGGAATGGAAAATTTGGTGGATGGAAAATTTTTGCATAGAGGTGACTCAGCATCATGTCAGAAATCAGATGAAACCAGACTTATGAATTTATCCCCCCAGAGTAAAGAGCAAAAAGATTTTATGTTTTAGCACCCCTTACTGCTCAAATGACATGAAAATTTTGGAGCACCCTGGGAGTGTGGTCCTATTAAGTATTCTTAAGTTTCATGTCAGTTCATCAAGCCCTTGAGATATGGCCTCACTATCTGTCCGGTAGCTTTGCTGTCAGGCAAACAGTTTTGAACATCAGATATCCTTCTGATAACTTTTATGTAGATTAGTGTGGTGTACACTCAGTGACAGGTCTTTGGACTTCATACTGAGAGTTAACAGCAACACATTCCAAATGCACACTTGATCAATTCTAGACTTTTTATATGCTTACTTGTAAGTGAAATAATGAGGGAATAACATGCACCTGGCGTTGGAACAGCTTAGCTGCCAATTTCAGTTACCAAGTACAATTTTGGTCCCTTAATAAGGGGACTATAATTCATAAATACCTTTAAATTAAAGCTGAAAGTCTATGGTTTCAGCTCATATTCATTATTTAATTTTCAACTACAATATACTGTAGTAGACCCTAAAATAACTGTCAATTTATAATAACTACATTTGTCAATGTCCAAATATTTATGGACCTGATTATATGTGGAAAAGGAATTTCATTCCTACATCAAATATACAGTACTCTCTCACTTTGACCCAATGGTGGTGCTACAGGCATTGAGTGGTGGAGCCCAAATTTGGTGCAGTGACTAAATGGCACTATGCCCAATCAGTGTGCCAAACTTCACAACTTTTTACCATATGGTTCTAGGGTTGCAATAGACTTCCTCCGCAGAAGACTAATAATAATAATAATAAGATCACACAGTGTGTGCCTACACACCTTTGGTGCTTGGCCTCTAAAAATTGTAACTTAGAAAAGAGAAAGGGGTAAGGTGTGCTATGAAATATACTGTCACAGGGGATATTTCAGCATCTTGTATCAGCACAAAGGGCTGTCAGAGACACCATTATTACTCCGTTACGCTACCACCCAATCATTTGAAGAGGGAGTGATATCTGTTTTCTTAGCCAGGGTCTCGATTATGTTGTTCCAGTAACACTGAAGTTGTTAGCAAGACCAAAACACATGCAGTGATGTCGCCTTTTCAATTTTACATCTTGTGCAAATCTGACGATGCTCTGGATTAATTCTGTTACGCATATCTGGCGTATAATTGCCACTATGGATTAGATTGAATTGGAGCATTTCACAGCTGAGGCCAAAAGTTTACATATACCTTTAGCCATATTTAATCTCAATTTTCCCAACTCCAGACATTTCATGTTACCACGCATTTCTTTTGGCAAGTCAACTAGAGCATCTACTTTGTTCACATCAGAGGTAATTTTAATCGATTAGACACAGATTTTTTTTCAGCTTTACTTCGTTATATCAGAATTTCAGTGGGACAGAAGTTTACATACACTGAGTTGACTGTCTCTGTAAATAGTCTGGAAGATTACAGAAATTTATGTAATGACTTTTAGAAGCTTCTGATTATAATTGGGAGTGTGCCTGTAGTCTATAAAAGGGCCTACCTTTACAGACAATGAACTTTAGCCCTTGGTACCATGGGAAAATCCAAGCAACTTACCCAAAACCTCAAAAAAAAAAAACAAAAAAAAAAAACTGTGGACCTCCATAAGTCTGGTTTCCCAACAACTTAAGGTACCACAAGAATCTGTACAAACAATTGTATGCAAATATAAAAATCTTGTAACACACATATTACATCGTTCAGGAAAGAGGAACAAATTAACTCCCAGGGATGAATGAACATTGGTCTGAAAGGTTTAAGTGAACCCCAGGACAACAACAAAGGCCCTGGCCATAATAATCAGCACTATGTATGGAGGAAAAGGGGTGAGGCTTTTGATTCGAAGAACACACTCCCAACTTTGAAGCATGGGGTGGCAGCAACATGTTGTGGGGTGTTTTGCTGGAAAAGGGACTGATTCACTTCAGAAAATAGATGGCATCATGAGGAAGGGGGATTATATAGAAGTACTGATGGAAAACCTCAAGACATTAGCTAGAATATTAAAACCTACTCTCAATTGAGTCTTCCAGCAGGCCAAAAATCCTAAGCATACCTCGAAAGTTGTAACTAAATGGCTTAAAGACAACAAAATGAAAGTATTGGAGTGGCCATCACAAAGCCCTGACCTGAATCCCATAGAAAATTTGTGGACTGAACTGAAAAAGTATGTCTCAATCAAGGAGGCCCACAAACCTGTTGAGTTACCCCAGTTCTGTCAGGAGGAAAGAGAACAAAATTCTGTATTGAGAAGCCTGTGGAAAGCTACCCCAAGCTTTTGATTCAAGTGCAAGCAATTAAAAGTCAATGCTGTCAAATACAAACAAAGTGTATGTAAACTTTTGACCCACTAAAAATGTGTATATCTGGTTTATGGTCTGGGCACTCTCACATATCTTTCCTTAAAACAGCTTTAAAATGACTGGATTCTGTTTACCATTTGGCTTTAAGGTTCATAGCAAATGTCACTTACTGGTAAGCAGCTTTTAAGCTATTCATAGAGGATATTTTTTTCTGTGTGGTTTTTTTTTTTTTTTTTTTTTTTTTTTTTTTTTTTTTTTTTTTTTTTTTTTTTTTTTTTTTTTTTTTTTTTTTTTTTTTTTTTTTTTTTTTTTTTTTTTTTTTTTTGCAGTGCTGTTTTAAGTATAATTTATGTCCTGTGTTTGTTCTCTCTTGGTAATTACTGTATTGATACTGTATTGACCATGGCTTTGTAAAAGAGATTTTTATTTCAGTGTGACTACCTGGTTTAATAAAGGTTATACATAATAGCACATAAGCTGAAGTTGAGAAATGTATAAAGGACATTAAACGCCACATTCTTTGTAACTTCTACTAAAATCCTGCTTAACTCGCACAAGACAGAAATATTTTTTACTAGAGCCCAAGGCAGATAGAACTAAGCTTCCTGATTATCTAGTAATTCTGATATCATTTTATTCATGTCATGTGCAGCAGTGATCTGCCACCCCTGCTTCAATCAAAACTAGGTTTTTATCAGTACTTAAAATAATTAAGAAAAAAAATCTACAAAACTTCTCTAGTATTCTTTCTGTTAATGTTCATGACTCTGGCTCTCAATCAGTCTCAATCACTTTCTTGGTCTTAATCTTTAAGGCTAGGTTAAAATTTCTTTATTTTTGCCCAAACAACAGGTGGGCTGGCCTAGAAGAGGCATTTTCGCTGGCTGGCTGACTGAGTCCAACTGTTGAAACATGCATGCGTGAGGAGTCTAGCTACATTGGGGAAAAAAAAAAAGAATCTGTGGTCAGTCAGATTTAAGAAAACATATTATGTGTAGTTTACAAAAAAATATTAAGTTTCAAATATAAATTTAAAAATATTAAATTTAATTTAAACAATTTTCTAATTACAGTATACTACGCATATTGAATTATGTATCGTGAGTGTAATCAATAAATGCAGCATTTACATGATCCAATTACATTATGAGGATTAGCATGCTGACCAGAAGAAATAACTAGAGTATTAAACTAACATGATTAACGCATTTGTGGTAGAATAGTGTAGTGGTAAACGTTGCTGCCTTACTACCCCAGTGACCTGGGTTCAATCCTGTGCTGGGGTGAGCAATTTTATTCAGGGCTTTGAAAATACAGAATCAAATCATGTTGGATGTATGGAAACATGGATGTATGTATGGAACTGATGTACGCAATTGAATTAAGTAAATTCAGTGTGCTTTTGAGAAGAAGCATTTTAGCTCACTGATTGATTGACTGACTGTTGAAATGTGCATGTGCAAGCTAGCCAAATTTCAATCTTGCTGCCCTTAGCTAGCAAGCAGTGAGTGATACCAAGGACATTCTGTGACATACCTGCTGACACTTGTGCTATGCAGCCAATGGCGGTCTGGCAAAATTTTGCTTGCCTAGTTTCCTTGTTTCTGTTTAGTCAGTCATTTCGCTAAAAGCTCTTCTCCTAGGTAATGGTACAAAAATGGTCAGTAAAAGGCGTTCATGTCGTGTGGTGGAGAGTATAAGACGTGTTATAGTTTGTCTGTTTAATTCTCAGTACTGCTACATACTCAAAAATATGTAAGTGTGATATTACTAGTAGTTTACACATTTAGGAATTTCAGTCTCTAAGATGTGTATTCCTAAAGGTTTGTGTGGCCAGGATGGCCTTTTTGACTTTTTTGTCCATTTTTACTGTAGCATGTAAGCCCAAAGTACAGATGGAAATCTGTGAGCAGGAACACATCAGAGTTCCACACTTTCGGAGGGGAAAGCAAGAGTCAGAGACAGCTTACCTGCGACGCATGTCACAAGAAACGCAGCATGTTTTCTTTCTCACCAAAAACCAGCCAGAGAGACATCCTGAACGACACCTGGAGGAGAAGGCATCAACTTCAAACGAAGAGATTAAAAAAAAATTGTTAGTAGCATACTGGTTTGTTGTCTACAACTACTTATGTATATTTGTACCCATTATTGTTATTACTTTAAAAGTCTTTGTAATTGCTTGAATGTTTTTTTTTTTTGTGTATTTTTGTTTTGTTTTGTTTTTTTACATTTTGTGTGCGCTTTCTAATAAGGTTTAATAGAGGAAGATGGCTGCATAAGAAAAAAGTCAAGCCGGAGGAGTATGTGGAAAACAAGATGTTTGAAGGCATGTACTCATTAAAAGGGAACTCATTAACATTATATACGCTAACATTATGTACAATTTGAAATTTTATGTTTTATTTGTTTTCTTCTTAAAGATAAAATACAGTTTGGAGAGGTTGCATTAGCACCTCCATCACTGACTGTCAAACCAAAGAAGGCTCCTGTGAAAACTCAGGTAAGCTACATCTGAATCCTTGTCTTCATTTAGGGGAAGGTAATTTGTCATAATAAAAAATTACAAAACATGAACATACTAAATGGTAGTATGTTCATTTTCATTTACACCGATCAGCCACAACATTAAAACAACTGAAAGTTGAAGTGACATTGATAACATTGATTATCTCGTTACAGTGGCACCTGTCAAGGGGTGGGAGGCAGCAACTGAACAGTCAGTTCTCGAAGTTTAGATCTAAATGACTTTGACAAGGGCCAAATTGTGCTGGCTAGACAACTGGGCTGGAGCATCTCCGAAATGTCAGGTCTTGTGGGGTGTTCCCGGTATGCAGTGGTTAGTACTTACCAAAAGTGGTCAAACGAAGGACAACCGGCGACAGGGTAGGGGCACCCAAGGCCTATTGATGCTCGTGGGGAGCAAAGGCTAGCCTGTCTGGTCTGAACCCACAGAAGAGCTACTGTAGAACAAATTGCTGAAAAATGCTGGTGATGATAGAAAGGTGTCAGAACACACAGTGCATCACCATTTGCTGCATAAGGGGATCATAGTCAGCATTAACTTCCAGCAATTTGGCTGACCGGTGTATAAATTATTCTGTCTTTATTGATAGTAATATTTTTATGTTTGGCAAATTTCTCTAGAGAGCATCCAACAGCCTTCTTCTGAGTTCTATACTTGGCCACACTGATGTCTCAACAGTTAACCCATCTATGGCAAGGCAGAAGATAATTGAGGAAGAACATGAAAGGGTGGTCCACGCTTACCGCCAACTGAAGAGGCAGACACAAGCAAAATGAGCAGCAAAAGTCAGGGATTAACACATTCCTAAACCCTCAATGATATCTCCAGGAAATTGTTAAAAAAAATTACAATCCTGTGAATCAAGAAATTATCATTGTATAGTAAGAATGTTGCATTTCAGTTGATGGCACTCCGCATGTTTGGTGGTTGTGTGTTGAAACATTACCAGTTTCAATGTAGGCCTCATTTTATTTTTTTTTCTCCTTCAGGTGAATGGAAAATATAATAGAACATTCATGCATATGCTTAAACATGCTGATTATTATTAAATATATTGATTTAAAACAAACAGTATTGCTGTAACTTTATGTTGTTTTAATTGCATTTCCTAAAATGTCTGAATGCTAGGAACCAATTTTCTGGAAATATGGTGTTGAGAGACATGAGAGGAGGTGGCTTTGTGATGTTTGTGGTAGGAAATGGGGCAGTTAAGGAGACTGCAGAAAGAGTGGAAACTGGGGTTCTGGGCGGAGGTCTGCATAGCTTAAATGGCAGGAAGGGAGCAGTTAATTAACCAACTAGCTAAGAACCAATATAAAGTCCCCTTTTTAAGCCACAGACACACGTTTGGGTTTGACATAAATAGAAGGACAAGCCATGCAAAGAAAAATGTCACTATTATGTACCACAAAAGTTATTATTAAAAAAACAGTGCTTTCTTTCAAGACGTGTTGGGTCAGTGTGGAGTATAGAATTTGGTTAGTTATTATTAGACAGTCTAGTTGCCAAAACTAATGCAGATCTTTTAAAAAAAAAAAGTACTGATACAGATTACAGCTGATATAGATTATAGCAATAGTCTTTTTTAACACAACTTAAATTTACTTATTAACTGCAGACATTGGCATAGCTACTGGATGGGCAAGGCAAGCAATTGCTTGGGGCCCTGAGTTTTGAGGGGGCCCCTGAATGCTGACACCATGTCCATGAAAAAGCACAGAACTCTCCCAAAACCTCTGATGTACTACACTATACCAGAATTGCCCCTTTGGGGGCCCGATCTCATTAGTGTGTGGGACTTTTTTTGTGTGGGGCACAAGTTTATTTTGAATTGTGTTTTTCAAAATGAAGAGAACTGGAAGCCAGAAAAGAAAGAGAAAGCAAAAAGAATAGGAAAAGTAGCAAACGCAGGAGTTGGCGTTCAGTTGGGAACACACATTTTGAATTATTTAGCTCGCTTTCTTGGTAGAATTAGTCATTTTGCTCAGTTTGTCTTGACAGCTTGGTCTTCTAAAATATATACCGAGTATAAAAACCAAAATCAATGGTGCTCTGTCATAGCCTACACGATGAAACAATGGTTTATCTAATTGCAAGGGTTGATCTAGCACTACATCCAGCATGCAGAATTTAATGTCGTGTTCGCTGGATTTTTAAAACTACTTGAGTTTGTGCACATGGCTAAATTGGAAGCCCCAAGAGCATGACCAGAAGTTAGCTCACGTGATAACTGAAAATCTTGCAGTACTGGTAAGCAGACAAACCAGCACTTACCAATGCCTTAAGATAAGTGACAGAAAATTTATAACTCTCTTATGTTGCTGGAGTTTACAGTTGACTGTATGTTGATACTCTTGCTCAGGCGGCACAGACTGGGAGTACAGCCTAAGTCCATGCATTGAAGTGTGAGCAACCTATGTTCACACCAGAGCAGCATACTACAGAATATATATATACAGTAATGTGCAAAAGTGTTAGGCACCCTCTCTCTCTCTCTCTCTCTCTCTCTCTCTCTCTCTCTCTCTCTCTCTCTCTCTCTCT
>CM040466.1:17923437-17935899 GCA_022758105.1 Pangasianodon gigas
ATGGATTGCCTGAGGAAAGAAACTGTTCCTGTGCCTGGCCGTTCTGGTGCTCAGTGCTCTGTAGCGTCGACCAGACGGCAACAGTTCAAAGAGGGAGTGTGCTGGATGTGAGGGGTCCAGAGTGATTTTGCCAGCCCTTTTGCTCACTCTGGACAAGTACAGTTCTTGGAGAGTGGGAAGGGGTGTACCAGTGATTCGCCCAGCAGTCCGGACTATCCTCTGTAGTCTTCTGAGATCAGATTTGGTAGCTGAGCTGAACCAGACAGTTATTGAGGTGCAGAGGACGGATTCAATGATGGCAGAGTAGAACTGTTTCAGCAGCTCCTGTGGCAGGTTGAACTTCCTCAGCTGGCGAAGGAAATACAACCTCTGCTGGGCCTTTTTAACAATGGACTCAATGTGAATGTCCCACTTCAGGTCCTGAAAGAAAGTGTTGCCCAGGAACCTGAATGACTCCACTATCGTTACAGTGCTGTCCATGATGGTGAGTGGGGGGTGTGCAGGGGGGTTCCTCCTGAAGTCAACTATCATCTCCACTGTTTTGAGCGTGTTGAGCTCCAGGTTGTTAAGACTGCACCAGACAGCCAGCTCTTTTACCTCCTGTCTATAGGCAGACTCGTCACCGTCCTGAATGAGGCCAATAAGTGTGGTGTCGTCTGCAAACTTTAGGAGCTTGACAGAGGGGTCTTTAGATGTGCAGTCGTTGGTGTACAGGGAGAAGAGCAGTGGGGAGAGGACGCAACCCTGAGGAGCTCCAGTGCTGATTGTATGGGTGCTGGATGAGAATTTTCCCAGCTTCACTATCTGCTGCCTGTCTGTCAGGAAGCTGTTGATCCACTGACAGACGGAGGTGGGCACGGATAGCTGGGTCAGTTTGGACAGGAGGAGGTATGGAATGATAGTGTTGAAAGCCGAGCTGAAATCCACAAACAGGATCCTCACATAAGTCCCTGGTCTGTCTAGATGCTGCAGGATGTAGTGCAGTCCCATGTTGACTGCATCATCCACAGACCTGTTTGCTCGGTAAGCAAACTGCAGGGGGTCCAGTGAAGGTCCGGTGATGTCCTTCAGATAAGCTAAAACCAGCCTTTCAAATGACTTCATGGCCACAGACGTTAGAGCCACAGGTCTGTAGTCATTAAGTCCTGAAATTTTGGGTTTCTTTGGGACGGGGATGATGGTGGAGCATTTGAAGCAGGAAGGGACTTCGCATAGCTCCAATGATCTGTTGAAGATCTGTGAAAAGATGGGGGTAACAGAGTCATAAATTATTTATTTGCTGAGGTTGTTTTAATAGATTTGATGTGTTGTGTTAAATGAGAGGCAAGAACGTAGAACAGACATATGACCATAGTCTCTTGTAACTGCTCATATGCACAGGATTATTTTTTTGTGTTACTGCTAAGCAATAAGCTTGTTGCTTACAGCATGCTTACACCCAGTCTGTGCTCATCTTGCTCATCAATTGGCATACAGAATTTTTAAAATTGACAAAATTTGTAAAATTCACAGGTTTGTTGTTTAGTTATGTTACCCCAAAATATAGTCATGGGAAAAATAAAGTACACCCTCCTTCAATTTTATGCTTTATTTATCAGGCCTAAATAACAATTGTGTGGTCATCATCAACTTCCATAAACAAACAAATAACCTCAGGTGACAACACCTTTCAATCTTTTCAATATGTAGTCATTTTATCCCAAAAAGTAAACCAATATTCAGAAACCCGGTGGGAAAAAATAAGTACACAAGATTAGTTAATCATCAAGAAGTGTGGCTATCTCTATAAAAGCATAACTTTTGGCACTTTGGTGTTCTGGAGCACTCAGGTGTGTGTTTACATCATGCTAAGAAGAAAGGACATTAGCCATGACCTCAAAGAAGCAATTGTTTCTGCTCATCTATCTGGGAATGGTTAAAAGACCATCTCCAAATAATTTGAAATTCACCATTCTACAGTGAGAAGGACGGTTTACAAATGGAGAGCCTTCAAGACAGTTGCCAATCTTCCCAGGAGTGGGCGCCCCAGCAAATTCTGTCCAAGATCAGACCATTTAATGCTCAGAAATAAAGAAAAACCCAAAAGCCTTATCACATGGCCTACAGGCCTCTGTAAGCATATTAAATGTTTATGTTCATGACAGCACAATCAGAAAAAGACTGAACAAATATGGCTTTCATGGAAAGGTGGCTAGGAAAAAGCCCCTTCTCTCCAAAAAGAATATGGCAGCACGAAAACACAAAAGTTCTGGAACAATATGCTTTTGACAGATGATACCAAGGCAGAGATGTTCGGTCATCATGCATGATTGGGTCATGCAGTAGGTCAATGATCCCAAGCACACCAGCAAATCGACATCTGAATGACTAAAAAGAAAAAAATCAAGCTGTTGGAATGGCCAAGTCAAAGTCCATGTCCACCTCAACCCCACTGAGATGCTGTGGCAGGATTTTAAGAGAGCTGTGCATAAACGAATGCCCTCAAACATCAATGAACTGAACCAAGGATGTAAAGAAGACTGGGCCAAAATTTCTCTAAACAATGTGAGAGACTGGTAAACTCCTAAAGAAAAAGTTTACTTCAATTAATTGTTGCTAAAGATGGTTCTACATGTTACTGAATTAATACTTATTTTTTTCCCACCTGATTTCTGAATGTTGGTTTAATGACTACATATTGGAAAAAATGACTACATATAGAAATCTGTTGTGTTTTCTGTTGTTACCTGACGTTATTTATTTGTTTATAGAAGTTGGTGAGGACCACACAATTGTTATTTAGGCCCTGATAAATAAAAACACAGAGTTCCAGGTGGGTGTACTTTCCATTTCCCATAACTGTACAATAATGTCCTCCATGAGGTGGATCAAGTTTTTTATACAGGATCAGCTCTTACAATCTCTGTAGTGTTGACACATTTCCTCCACCACAAGAGTGCAGTGCTGAGCTGGAGTAGCCTTGTACCGGCATGGCTTGTTGGCTACGAGGCTGAGGCCTCCCCTTCCTTGCCTCACTTTACCAATAATGGGTAGGAACTGCCTCACCCCTATTTTGGTCTTGGGTCTCAGGCAGTCTACAATGGCTGCTGTCTTATCAATTTGGGGACACATCTGCCCTTGGCCCTAGTGGAAGCCCAGATGCTGTAATTCCACCCAATCCAATTGCACACTTCTTTGTATTTGCAGTAAGTCCTACCCATCTGAAGGATCTTAGGACAACTCTCAGATGTTCTAAATGCCATAGCCAATAATTACTATAAATGATTGTAATCTAAATAAGCAGCGGGATATGCATTGTGCGGCCTTGGCCACCAAGACCACTGGTCTGCTCCAATCACTGTGGGACTCCTCAAGCATACTCTTGAGTTCATCCTGAACCTTGTTTTTTTGTGTTCAGGTAGCTGGTATGGGCAGCTGTGTACCACCACCCATGGAGGAGTCTCGATGTGTTGTTCTATGAGGTCCCTGTTTAACCTTAATGTGCCCTTGCCACTTTGTGAGTAATTTTGAACTTGACATAGGTAGTAAAACAAGTACGTTATCTCCTGACCTGGGCCGGTTCACCAAACATGCACTTCCCAAAGCCTTGCATTCAATCAGGCTTTGGTGGACTGAGGTTTGATTACACCCCAATTCCACCAAGGCTTGTTGTGTACTCCTTTGGATACTCACTGGTATGCAATGGAAATGCAAATGCAGTGAAAAAGATGGAAATGGAAAAGATTCCCTGCATGGCCAACAAACCTGCCCGGGCTTTGCCCCAGCTCTGGTGAGCATGGGATGTTCCCCATGTGGAGAGAGAGAGAGACAGAGCATGGGGCGATGTTAGACAGGCAGGGGTGGAAAAGCACAGTGTAAACCAGGTCTGGGGTGTTGGTTTCAGGGCCCCAAGATCTTGGATCCAGGGAGCTGGAACCGGGGGAGAAGAAGGGAGAGGAGAGGAAGAGAGACCAAGAAACAAAGGACACCTTTTCCAGGGACCATCACCAAAGTGATCCTGCACCAAAGTAATCCCGCTTCTCTGCCATCAACCACTGGCAACAGGAGTCCTTCAGCTGCTGTGCATAGGCGAAGAGGTGACCGACCTCGGGGAGCTGTAGTGAACAGAAGTGTCTGAGGTGCATATCTGGTGTCCAGCCAACCCACTGCAGGACCGCCTTCTTGATGCTTGGGTACTCCAGCTGTGTCCATGATAGCAGCTGTGGGCGGCAAGCTGGACTACCCCCGATAGCAAGGGGAGGAGTCGCAAAGCCCATTTATCCTCCAGCCATTCCCACGCAGCTGCCGCACACTTGAAAAACTCCAAGAAGGCCTCTGGATCATCAGTGAAAGCACAAAGAAACACACATAAGCAGACTGATGGTAATAAGACACAGGTGATAATCATGTGTTGCCTGCCGGTTCAACCCGCCTCTTCTCCGTCCACAGCTGACGCTCGACCACACCGCTGCAGCCACACTCGTCCATACAGGCTTAATATGAGGAAGCCTTGAGCTGCATTTTATCATCTCTTCCCCATTCACCAACCATCTTATAATCTTATCTTATAAGATCTTATAATTTCCTCAAAAGGTGTAGGCTCCGGTATGCAGGCACAAAATGAACCCCAATTTATCCAGCTTCTGCAATAAATGCAAGACTGCTGAGGGAACCCTCATACACTGTTGTTACAACCCCAATTAGTCTAGGGGTATGTGGGGAATAACACTTATTTGATTATTAAAAATATCAGTTGTGTGTGTGTGTAGTCAGGGACCAACAACCAGTAGTGCAAATCAATCCAGGTGATTTATTTATCTATATACAAGTGGAAAAGTGTGTGGTGCCAAGTGATAGTGGTAATATTTACAAATTATTTACAATAACACGTAACAAGACACAAAAGGGGAAAAGGGACACGAGCGGCACCAAAGCAAAGAAAGGAACAAAACAAAACAAGCCTAACTATTTTCAAACCCTCTAACCTAACTATAACAAAAGATAGAAAAATAAATCTTCAGCGTCCAGGATGCTCTAACTACCTACTCTATCTGTGCAAACCAAAAGTACAGAGGGTGGTGCTCGCTCCTAACCTAATGTGTCTAATACAAAAAAAAGGGAATTCCTACGTGCTGTACAATGTATGTCACGTGACATACTTACCTGTCCACTTTTCCCCAACACTAACAGAGTCACAAACCAGGGTAACGAACACTAAGTTTAACTATACAAACAAGTGACTAGAACAAAGCGGGGGGGACATGGAACAATTGACATACAAGAACAAAAACACAGAAAACAGCGGTACAACAGGGTTTTAGGTTTTAACAGCCAGAACAACTCCTTTCGCATGAATGAATGGCTGCGGGTTTTAAATAGGCGGGGTCAGAGGTGGATTGGTTGTCACGGCCCATGACATCAGCGGGGATAATCGAGACAGGAACGTTATCCAATGGGCCAGTGCTGCAGAGAGAGAGAGAAAGAGAGGGAGGGCGAGAGAAAAGGGGAGAGAACAAAATGCAAAAACACGCGGACATACCCCAGAACGCAACATCTGTTTTTGGGAGTGTTTCAAGGTCCAACAGTTCTGGTCAGGTGTTTTCTTAGAACTGGAGAAATTTTCTCCTGCCCTCTGCAGTTAGGACCTAAGATCTGCCTACTGGGCCTTACACAGGAACTACCTTATGGTTTTAAAGGTACTCAGCTCTTGCAAATATTGCTACATTGTGCTTGTAAGTGTATTTGTTGCAATGGATAATGGCCATAACCCCTTCGGTGGCCCAGTGGATAAGTATTGCTAAGGGACTTATCCCTAACGAAGCCTACTCCTCAGCGCTAAGAGATAAACCCTTTAAGTTTCATAGGATTTGGGACCCCTTTCTTAAATATCTAGGTGTAGAGGCGGAACATATGTCATCCCTGGGAATAAAAAATCTAGCATGGAAGGATAGAGGTGAAGTTGTGTGACTTTTTAAAAAAAAATTTTTTATATTTCATTTCAGTTATATATTCCATGTGTAATGTCTGTGATATCCCTTCCTCTGTATTTTGCTGTCTTGTTTGTATTTTGTTGAATTATTGTTATTATTATTTTAAATTATCCCTGTAATTGCCAAAAAACGCAATAAAAAAAAAAAAGGTCCGGGCTCTTTGTTGGTACCTTGAATAATGAAGTCTACAGCAGGGGGCAGAGCTTGCTCTTACATAGCACCACAGTTATGGAACAACCTTCCTGTTAGTGTTCAGGACTCAGACACAGTCTCAGTGTTTAAGTTGTCATGGAGAATTCTTCCCGTCTCACACGTAGGTTCGAGATAAGCAAGGAAACCAAAACTTTGCAAAATCAGCAAGAAACTTTACAAAGGAAAACCTAAGCAATAAAGGAGGTCGGTCTTGAGTGGGAACACTGAAGAGCTGACCATAGTGCATGATCTTAAATGTCCCAAGGGAGGGACATATTTGCCTACTTTAATTGGCAAATTCTAATTTGTCTTAGTCATGCTAACTCTCTTTATCATCACTAGATGTCTCCCCATGCCTTTAGATCACCCATTTGCCTTTTATGTTATGTAAAGCAAACAAGGCCGATGAGACCACATGAGACCACTGCTGGGCCCTTGAGCAGGGCCCTTAACCCTCAACTGCTCAGTTGTATAAATAAGATAATTGTAAGTCACTCTGGATAAGGGCGTCTGCCAAATGCCATAAATGTAAACAGTCCTCTGAATAGAATGGTAAAAGCTTAATTTATTAGGCAGAGTTACTGGAGCCTGCCTAGGTGATGGAATGTGTTTATTCCACTCTTCTTCTGATAGTGATGTGCACCATTCTACTCTAAGTCTTAGGAATTAAGGCCATTTAATAACAGTGAACTTGTTTTTCTCATGTCAAGTTGCCCTTCACACGTAGGCCTCAGTTCAGCATTCTTTTTCGAGTCGCATTAAGACCAACATTATAAAATGGATTATATGCAGTATAAAATAGGTACTACGAAAATATAAAATGTATTTTCTGATTATTTTCCACAATTTCCCCCTTTGATCAATCTATTTATCATAATAATTCTCCTAATCAGTAATAATCAGAATGCTAATAAAGGGATGATTTGTAACAACATGATAAGTAGTCATAAGTTTAAATAATACTGTTTAAAACTTTGTGTCCCCTCATTCCCCAGAGGCAGGTGAAAAACCCCCCTACATATTTCCAATCGAAGTGGGGGATTCCGCCTGGATTCAGCAGAGGACTATGACACTTAGAGGAATACAGCATTGCTTAATAAAATGAGGATCATAGACTATCTCACGTGATTAAAGATTATTATCCATCTTCACTCAGGCTGGACTACTTTATCATAATTAGACAGAAACATATATTCTTATAATCTTCTGGGATAAGTGTCAATATTATGTTACCTCTAAGGAGTTTCCCATATTCCCAGGAGACGGGTCTGGTAACCAGCGGGTTATTACAACAGTTTGAAATCCAGGATTTTGTTTGGTCAGTTGAACTAGGGGATCCCTTTCAATGGCTTTAGTGTCCCTGAATAAGTAGTATGACAATCTCTGGTCTCCCCTCTATCCAAATAGGAATGTTTTTAGGGGGGAGGCAAGATGGCGGCTAGGGAGTAACAGCAGTTTTCACTAGCTCCTGCACTGTATTTCACTCAATGCAGAGATAACTCGATGACATTGGCTATGTGATTTTAGCATTATGTCTTTGGTATCTTTTTGGCCACAATCCTTTTCGAAAATGTCTCGAACCACAAAAAAAAGAAAAAAAAAAGAAAAAATGTTTTAACCCTTAAAAGCCAAATCGCCTCACTCACTGAGCATGTCGATGATCTGGAGAACAGAGGACGGCACAAAAATATTCATATTGTTGGCTTACCAGAAGGGGCAGAGGGTTCTAATAGGGCAGACTTTCCTTCAAAAATGGATTCCTGAGTTCCTTCAGCTGCAGACCAAGGGAGGCCACATAAAATTGAAAAGGCACATCACACTATAGCACCCAAACCAGGTATCAAGGAGAGGCCCAGGCCGCTGGTAGTACGCCTGCATAACTTCGGAGATAGACAGAGGATACTAGATGCAAGCAAAAAGATGTCTATGGACAGCAACCTGAGGTTCATGAACAGTAAGGTATCTTTCTATCAAGACTTCTCTGTTTCAGTGCTTCGGAAGCACAGGGAATTTGTCCCAGTTAAACACCATCTGCAGGAGGTCGGAGCCCGCTATGCTATGTTGTATCCTACTAAGCTGCAAGTAACGATTGGAAGTACTACCAAGGTTTTTGACTTTGTATTTTCTTTTTGCGTTCTGTGGTTATTATTCCTTCTTATTGCTGAACGGTGTGGACAATGTGAGTATGCAAGTATACTTCTTGGGTGAGTTGTTTTTGGAAGTTTTTTTGTTTCTGGCTAGCAGGTACCTCTCCAGAAATTGAGAAGAGGGAACTTAATTTGTATCTGAACGGAAGGACAGTACTTTCTGGGATGTTACCTTTACGATAAGGGAAAATGCCCCCTTTTCTTTTTCTAGGTCATTTTTTATTTTGTTTCTTTTGGTTTTCAAATTCTATTGTTTGTTCCATTGCCTGGATACAGTTGTACTTTCGTTTTAGTTGCACTAGCTTTTTTTTTTTTTAATGATGTTCGTGAAATATCAATGCAGGAGATTGTATGAATGGAAAGCCTTCTGAGTTGAAGATATTTTGGTTGAATAATTCAGTGTATATAGATGACCCATCCTTGTTGTGGAAGACTTGCAAAGCCTACATCAGAGGGCTTGTTATATTGTATTCCATCACTAAAAAAACAGAAGCAGCAAGAGAAGCAGGAACGTTTAGACCTGGAGTTCAAAGCGGCTACTGAAGATCATGTGAATGATCCTTCTCCTGTTAATCGAGAGAAACTGTGTGTGTTACATGCGTTACGTGCTTCCCTGGACTCTTCAGATCTATTGATGCATTAATATATAAAATTTTTGATGTATAAATGGTCCTTAGTAATCTAAGGGTATCTACAGAGTAATCTAAGGGTATCTACAGGGTATCTAAGGGGTTTGCATGGACAACTCAAAATCTGGAAGGTTTTTGCCTGGCTGAGTAAGGAGCGTATGACTTGGTCCTACTGCAGGAAACCCATTTAAATGAGGTAGGACTCTAACCTTAGGCATAAGTGGCCAAATTTAATTCTCTTCCTTTACAATGAGTAGTAGGAGTATAGCCATCCTTGTCAATAAAAGTGTTTAAACTGTATCAAAGATAAGCATGGTCATTATTTTATCTAAAGGGACATTGTATGGGGAGGAGATAACGCTTTTAAATATATACTCACCCCCAAATCTTTCCGCTGAGCTTCTCACAAAAGTTTTTTCAGATCTGCTAGATACTGCTTCCAATACTGTGATCATGTGGGGGACATTAATTGTTTGATGAATTCCCTACTGGATAGACTCCCTGTCAAGAACTCCATTCCCACTATGCAGTCTAAAATGTATCCACTTTGTGAGGAGTTAGGATCCTCTTAATCCTTTGCAAACAGGATTTACCTTTTATTTTCCCCCTCATAAATGTCATACCAGGATTGATTATTTTTAATTCCAAGTACAATGTTGCAATCTGTCTCCCATTGTCCTATAAGTAATATTGTTGTTTCCGACCATGCTGTGGTTGTACTAGATATGTAGGTGGAGGGGCACCCACAATTAACTAAGTGTTGGAGTTTTAGTACATTATTGCTTGAAGATAACAAGTTTCACATTGTATGAAGGGAAAGCCTTCTGAGTTAAAGATATTTTGATCGAATAATTCAGTGTATAAAGATGACCCATCCTTGTTGTGAGAGACTTGCAAAGTCTACATCAGAGGGCTAGTTATATCGTATTCTGTCACTAAAATATGGAAGCAGCAAGAGAAGCAGGAGCATTTAGACCTGAAGCTCAAAGTGGCTACTGAAGATCATGTGAACGATCCTTCTCTGTTAATATAGAGAAACTGTGTGTGCTTCCCTGGACTCTGTTATCGTAACAGGTTAACACTAAGATACTATTATCTAAGCAAAGGTTGTAAGAGTATGGCAATAAAGCTAACAATTACTTAGCTTATCTACTGAGGGATAAAGCTGATCCATAGTTTACTACCTCTGTTACGGATTCTAATGGAACACAATTGTTTGATTCTTGTGTCACAAATGATACTTTTAAACAGTTCTATTCCAGCTTATATCACATTGAATACTCCCCTCAACATTGTATTTCTATGGAAATTTTTTTTTTGACTGCTTAACACTCCCAAGTATATCTGATGAAGGGTGTTGAATGCTCCCATTTTAAGAGAGGAAGGCCTAGTTGCTTTACATAGCATACAGTCTGGCAAATCTCCAGGACCGGATGGTCTGGCATGTGACGTATATAAAGAATTTGAGCATTTGTTAATAGATCCCCTTTTAGCTATGGTCGACCATTCATTTATGACAAACATGTTGCCTCAATCACTTCAGGAACCCAACATTTCTCTTATTCTTAAAAAAGGAAAAAACCCAGAGAACTGTGGGTCCTATAGGCTGATTTCTTTGTTGAACGCAGATGTAAAGCTGCTTTCCAAAATCCTTGCATTGTGGCTGGAGAAAATACTTCCCTCAATTATTTCCTCGCAACTGTACTAACGGTTACAGGTCAGATAGTTTTCCTCTGTCTTGGGGTACTAGAGAGGGCTGCCCTCTCTCTCCGCTGCTCTTCACTATAGCAATAGAGCCACTTGCTCAAGTGATAAGGGAGGGGCGGCCATGGCTGGGGTCTTGGCAGGAGTAAGACAGCATAAAAATTTCCCTTTATGCGGATGATATCCTGCTCTTCCTTTTGGACCCTGAATCTTCAGTACCATGCATGGTAGATATTATAAATTCTTTTGGGCTTTTCTCGGGGTATAAAATAAATTTTTCCTAAATCAACTGCTTTACATAGCATTCACGTAACTATGACTTCCTTACCATTTAAGTTGACTAATACAGGTTTTACATATTTGGGAATTAATATTACCCCCACGATTTGTCCAATGTTCAAAGCCAATTTTACTGCATTGCTTGAGAAAATCAGTGATGATTTAAGTAGATGGTTGACTTTCCCCACATCATGGCTCGGGAGGATTGCTGTAATTAAGATGAATATCTTACCCAGGCTATTATACCCATTAGAGATGATACCAATTTTACTGCCAAACGAAGTGATAAAGGAACTAAATGGATGGCTTAGGTCATTTATATGGAGTAAGCAAAAACCAAGTCTAAAATTTTCAAAACTGCAGCTCTCCAGCTATGTGGGGGGCCTAGACCTACCAAACATCTGAAATTACCAGCTGGCCTGCCAGTTTAGATTCCTTGCCGAATGGCTTAGGGAGGATCCTAAATCTATCTGGCTTGATCTAGAGGCCTTACAGCTATCATGCCCTCAATAAAATTGACTACTTGTTAGTAACCCCAAGGTAATTAATGTATTATGTGACAGCCCGATTGTGATTAATACGTTGAAGGCCTGGTCTACTGTACACAGGATAGAGGGCAGGGCCAACATGTTCTCTTCCCTGATCCACATCAATAACAACCCAGGGTTTTTGCCTAGTATTTCAGACCCAGGATTTAAAATATGGCACACTCATGGGATACGTAGACTTCATGATCTGTTTAATGAAAGTTCCCTGATGAACTGGTTATAAAATATAATCTGCTTAGATCTCATTTATTTTTTATTTTTTAGATTTTTCCAAAATGACATAATGGGAGATATTGCACATATTGTACTCTAAATTATTAATGTACTCTAATCATGTAAAAATAACAATAAACTGTAAACATTGTAAACATTGTAAGCAGTCAAAAAATGACATAGTGGGAGATATTGCACATACAATACTCTAAATTATTCATGTGCTCTAAGCAAGTAAAATAATAATAAACTGTAAACATTGTAAGCAGTCAAACAGTGACATAGTGGGCGATATTGCACATATAGTACAAGGGCAGTTAGAGTCTGGAGTTCTCATCAGTTGAGTTTGCTCGCTGCTGCTGGGGGTGGCCCCATATGGACGGCCTGAAGAACTGTTTGGATTGCTGGGGATGGTGCCACCTGGGGGCTGTGGAGATGGCTTGGGGATCACATATGGGAAGCTGTACTGTAATGGCTTGGGACTGCGATTGCTGTAGTGGCTTTGGGGCTGCAGTTGCCACGAGCAGCTTCGTACTCAGGACTCCATCTGTGGACAGTGGATAGATTTTAACCAACCGGACCTCTTGCGAAAACTGTGATGAATTTATTGGTTGCACAATTGCACTATTTGTCCATATAGTACACAATAATAGAAGGGATTTATTTATAATCGCACTATCCGTTGCACCCAGATGAGGATGGGTTCCCTTTTGAGCCTGGTTCCTCTCAAGGTTTCTTCCTCATATCATCTCAGGGAGTTTTTCCTTGCCACCGTCGCCAC
>CM040466.1:17936595-17951325 GCA_022758105.1 Pangasianodon gigas
TAATGCAATATTTTTGTTAAACCCCTTGAATTAAAGCTGAAAGTCTACGCTTCAGTCACATCTTGACTGCTTCATTTCAAATCCACTGTGGTGGTGTACAGAGGCAAAATTACCAAAACTGTGTCACTGTCCCAATATTTATGGACCTGACTGTATATATATACACACACACACATATGTGTGTGTATATGTATGGATATAAAAAGTCTACACATCCCTGCTAGGTTTTAGTTATATAAAAATAAATAAATAAATAAAACCTAGATAAATCATGTCAGAACTTTTTCCACCCTCAATGTGAAACTACACTGTATAAAAATTAAGTGAAAAACAATCAGAAACATTTTAGGAAAAAAATAAAATATAAAAAACTTACAATAACCTAGTTGTATAAATGTGCACACCCCTAAATTAATACTTTGTTGAAGCACCTTTTGATTTTTCAGAATCAGAATCAGAATCAGAAACAATTTATTGTCAGGTACAGTAAAGGACACTCTACAGTACTAGGAATTTGTCTTGATGTCAGGTGCAAACACAGAATCAAAGATATAAAGTCAAGGGGGAGATGAAATGAAGAATACAAAAATACAAAAATGCAACACAACATAGTCATTACACCACATAGTCTTTTTGAGTAAAAGTCTATCAGCGTGGCACATCTTGTCTTGGTAATACTCCTGCTTGCAAAAATATTCTACATCCATCAGATTGTAAGGGCATCTCCTGTGCACAGCCTACTTCAGGTCACCCCACAGATTTTTAGTTGGATTCAGCTCTGGGCTCTGGCTAGGTCATTCAAAAACATTGATCTTCCTTTAGTTAAGCCATTCTTTTGTTGATTTGGATGTATGCTTTGGGTCATTGTGCTGAAAGGTGAAATTCCTTTTCATCTTTAGCTTACTAGCAGACACCTGAAGGTTTTGTACTAAAATCGTGTAGCTTTCCCTTCACTTTGATAAAAAGCCACAGAAAGGCAGCCCTAAAGCATGATGCTGCCACCACCATGATCCACTGTGGGTATGGTGCTCTTCTGGTGATATATATATTTTGCACCAAACAAACCTTTTGGAATTATGGAATTATTATACCGTTTGGAATCGGTCTCATCAGACCATAACACAATTTGCCACATGGTTTGGGGTGATTTAATTGAGCTTAGATTTTATTTCTGTGTGAAAGGGCTTCTGTCTAGCCACGCTACCCCATAGCCCAGAAATGTGAGGAATATGAGAGATTGTTGTCACATGCATAGAGGAATCCAGATATTCCTGCAGCTCCTTTAATGTTGCTGTACGTCTCTTGTCTTTTTATAAATGTTCTGTGTGATGTCACTGTGGTGCTCCGTTTTCTCTATTTGCTGATGATGGCCTTTATGGTGTTCCACGGTACATCTAATGTTTTGGAAATTCTTTTATACCCCTCTCCTGATCGATACCTTTCAACAAGTGATACCATGCACGCTTTGTAAGCTCTGTGCAGACCATGGCTTCAGCAATCCAAGATGAGAAGAAAATCCTACAGAAATAGCAGATCTTTATTTGGGGTTAATCAGAATAATTTCATTGACGACAGCTGTATGATAATTACTTTTGAACATGAGAGTCATGTCTGATTGATGTTTTATTAATTGCTTTGCTGCAATGTGGGATCACTTTTTAAACTTTGGACTGTTGTTTTTATCTGTGAGTTTTCTCTGGAGTCAGTCCTGTTGTTGCCCTGCCCAGGATTTAAGCTACTGCGAGGTTACTGTGGATTCCCTCAGCATGGCTTTATGGTACACCACATACCAGCTACTGAACCTAAAAAAGGAACTGCTATTTGGCGAAAGACACTTATGAGCTTTGCCGTAATACTTTTGCAAACAAAGCGCTACATACACTATATTGCCAAAAGTTTTGGGACACCCCTCCAAATCATTGAATTCAGGTGTTCCAATCACTTCCATGGCCACAGGTGTATAAAATCAAGCACCTAGGCATGCAGACTGCTTCTACAAACATTTGTGAAAGAATGGGTCGCTCTCAGGAGCTCAGTGAATTCAAGCGTGGTACCGTGATAGGTCGTCACCTGTGCACTAAGTCCATTCGTGAAATTTCCTCACAACTAAATATTCCACGGTCAACTGTTAGTGGTATTATAACAAAGTGGAAGCAATTGGGAACAACAGCAACTCAGCCACGAAGTGGTAGGCCACGTAAAATCACAGAGCGGGGTCAGCGCATGCTGAGGCTCACAGTGCGCAAGAAGTCGCCAACTTTCTGCAGAGTAAATAGCTACAGACCTCCAAACTTCGTGTGGCCTTCAGATTAGCTCAAGAACAGTGTGTAGAGAGCTTCATGGAATGGGTTTCCATGGCCGAGCAGCTGCATCCAAGCCTTACATCACCAAGTGCAATGCAAAGCGTTGGATGCAGTGGTGTAAAGCAAGCAGCCACTGGACTCTAGAGCAGTGGAGACTTGTTCTCTGGAGTGATGAATCACGCTTCTCTGTCTGGAAATCCAATGGACGAGTCTGGGTTTGGCGGCTGCCAGGAGAACGGTACTTGCCTGACTGCATTGTGCCAAGTGTAAAGTTTGGTTGAGGGGGGGTTATGGTGTGGGGTTGTTTTTCAGGGGTTGGGCTTGGCCCCTTAGTTCCAGTGAAAGGAACTCTTAATGCTTCAGCATACCAAGACATTTTGGACAATTTCATGCTCCCAACTTTGTGGGAACAGTTTGGGGATAGCCCCTTCCTGTTCCAACATGACTGCGCACCAGTGCACAAAGCAAGGTCCATAAAGACATGGATGAGCGAGTTTGGTGTGGAGGAACTTGACTGGCCTTCACAGAGTCCTGACCTCAACCCGATAGAACACCTTTGGGATGAATTAGAGCGGAGACTGCAAGCCAGGCCTTCTCATCCAACATCAGTGCCTGACCTCACAAATGCGTTTCTAGAAGAATGGTCAGAAATTCCCATAAACACACTCCTAAACCTTGTGGAAAGCCTTCCCAGAAGAGTTGAAGCTGTTATAGCTGCAAAGGGTGGGCCAACTCCATATTAAACACTATGGATTAAGAATGGGATGTCATTAAAGTTCATGTGCATGTAAAGGCAGACGTCCCAAAACTTTTGGCAATATAGTGTACGTCGCTCTTCAAGGTGCAGTTTTATCTACTCGTCTTCTACTGTCATCTCTGTTCCAATATTTCAGAGTAAAGCTAAAAGACTGTTTTGTACTGGCGTTAACTTTAACAATTTGTTAAGCACTTCCTCGTTTGGAGTTTTCCCCGTTATCCCTGTGTCCCTGAGTCCGGTTAAAACGGCGTTATTTAACACACCATCTGTGAATAACAAAAACTGGACCTTGTGTGCTTAACAGAAACATAGCACAAACAGAGACTCCTCTTTAATCACTCCCACAGGCTTTCGGTTGTTTGATCTCCTGTGACTCTCTGGCAGAGGTGGGGGTATTATGGTGATATATAACCTACAAGACAACATAATCCCCACGTCGGAACCACAGTTTACTTCTTTTGAGTGCCTCGTTTTGAGTGTCTTTGCCCCTCTCACTACCATCATCGCTACAGTCTATAGACTTCCTAAAACTAATGAAGCCTTCTTGTTTGCTGATTTGTTGACTATCAACCTCAAGTTTAAGAGAATTCTTATTTTGGGGACTTTAACATCCACACTCACTCAAAAGACCTTGTTATTGCAAATGGAGTTTTCCTCTGTTGATTTAGGTCTTTCTGATCATCTAGCCATCTTTTTTAATATGGAATTACCACACACAAATATCTCCTCTACTCACACTGTAAAATTTCGCAAATGGAAATCCTTTGATTTGCCTGATTTCACTAACTTTCTTGCTTCTTCCTTAAGTTGTTTTTCCCCATCAGATCCCCTTGATGACAAAAATTTCTCTGTTAAATAATGTTCTCATATCTGGCATGGATTCCTTTGCTCCTTTGAATACACAGACTATTTCCTTTTTGTGTTCTGCTTCTTGGTATAACAACAATCTGCGCTCAATGAAGGCAGCTTGTCATAAAATGGAGCGAAGGTGGCGTCTTTCTGGCTTGAACATATATTACCAGGCTTGGAAGGACCACCTGCATGATTATAAAGCAGAAATTGTATCTGCCAGGTCTCATTATTTTTCTCACATAATTGTTGACAATCAAACCAATCCCAGACAACTTTTTCATACTATAAATATATTGCTCAAATATAACTACTCCACCAACTTGCCTGTTTCAACTGAGCTTTGTCACAAATGTCTTGAGTTTTTTAGTACCAAGATTGACAGTGTTCGTAAATTCACTGTTACTACTCCTTTTGTCTCCTCTGCTTCTTCTCTCAGTCTCTCCTGTTTTTCTTGCACCACTCTTTCAAATTTCTCTCCACTTGACCATGTTTCTCTAGGTAATGAGGTATCATGTATGAAGGCTATCACTTGCATTGCATAGCATTGATCCTATCCTAACTAGTTTATTTAAATCATATTTTGCCCCTTTGTGTTCGGTAGTCTTGAGTATAATACATGACCCCCTGTGTACTGGTGTTGTGCCAGCAGCATTTAAAAATTGCTGCTGTAACTCCAGTACCTAAAAAGACTAAGAATAATTTCGACAACTTTAACAACTTTCATCCTATCTCTAACTTTCCTTTCCTTGCGAAAAATCTTATAACTGTTGCTTTTCAATTACACAATCACCTCATTGTTAACAATCTTTTTGAGCCCCTTCAATCTGGTTTTCATAACTCCACACTACAGAAACAGCTCTAGTTAAGGTCACTAATGACTTGTTAATAGCTTCTGACTCTGGTTCTCCTTCTATCTTCGGCCTTCTTGATCTCAGTGCCACTTTTCTTTTACTTACCAGTACTTTGGTGTCTCAGTGACTGCTTTGAATTGGTTTAGATCCTATCTCTCAGATCATAAGCAGTTTATCTCTCAGGGTGGAAGCAGGTCAGAGATGGGTTCAGTTCGCTGTGGTGTCGCTCAGGGTTCAATCTTGGGTCCCTTACTTTTTAGCATTTACATTTTTCCTCTTGGTCAGCTCTTAAGATCTCTTGGTCTTAAATATCATTTTTACGCAGACGGCACACACAGTTACATTCATTCTAAACCTGGTAATAATGTGGCAGTTACTTTTCTTTCACGTTGTATTTCTGATAAAAATATATGGATGGCTGAAAATTTTCTTTGTTTTAACAGTAATAAGTCTGAAGTAATGCTCATTGGCTCTCCTCACTAGCTTCGTAAAGCTGGCTCTTTAAATTTCACCGTGGAGTATATTATTATTATTGAATTGTATTTTATTATTAACTGTTTTTGATACATGCTTATATACTTTGTTTTATGCTATGTACTTCTATTTCTCTTTTCTTTTCCTATGTAAAGCGCCTTGAGAGGCCTTTTTAAAGCTGCTATATGAAATAAAGTTTTATTAATACTTTTATTACTTTGCAACCAGGTTATTGTAACTTAATTTATTTTTCCTACTTTCCCTAAAATGTTTGATTGTTTCTGATCAATTTTTATACGTTGTAATTTCACATTGAGGGTGGAAAAGGTACTGACAAATCACATCCAAGCACAGGTGAACAAAGCCAGACAGCGGTTGTACCATCTGAGACTGCTGAGGAAATTCAGGGTCTCCCCAGCGATCCTGAAAACTTTCTATACTGGGGCTACAGAAAGTGTACTGACTCAGAGCATCTCAGCATGGTACGGTAACTGCTCAACCCTGGACCACAAGACCCTGCAGAGAGTGGTACGCTTAGCTGAGTGCCTCTCCGGGTCTGCTCTCCCCCACCCCAGTACCTGTCTGTTCAGCCTGCTGAAATCAAGCGCTACTGTAGTCTGATGGCTAAAACCGAGAGGCTAAGGAAGAGCTTCTTCCCTCAGGCCATCAGACTCCTCAACATGGATATGTCCACCATACAGATCCCTTAAGACTCCATAAAGACTCTCCAGTCACTTTGCACTCCACTGAAACTCTGCACACTTTGCACTTTGTATTGTTACAACATGTAACATACTCGCAGATTTTGTACACATAACATAATGCATATTTTGTACATGCATGTTTTGCACACTAATTGCTTTTTATACATCCTTTTTCCCTTTTTGCACATTCTTGTACATATATTTCTTATTTCTATTATCTTATTAGGGCCCAAGCACTGAAAGTGCACAGGGCCCTATTGTTTTCCTAAGGATTATTATTTATTTATTTATTTTTCCAAGGTTTCGAGGGCTTTTGGGGCCTGTAACATGCTCAAAAACTTAGGAAATTCGGCACACACATCAGAGTTTACTTAGGTCTGGGCCAAGGGTAACACATGGGCGTGGTGGGGGGGCTCTGGAGTACTGTACTACGGTACATAAACTTGGTGCACATATCGCACATACTTGTACGTATATGTATGAAACTCGGTACACATATTGTCCTCATTGACCCGAAGAACTTTCGCACTGACAATCGTTAGCTCCACCCAACAGGAAGTCAGCCATTTTGTATTTTATAAAAAGTGCATGTGGTGAACTTTTAAATAATCCTCCTGAGGGATTCACGTGATTGTCACCATACTTGGTCAACACTATGCCAAGACATTGAGGATGCAAAATTGCGAAGGGATTTTTGACATCTCGAATGGTTTCGCCATGGCGAGGCAATAAATTTATAGTGAAAAAAGGGAAACAGGAAGTGTCTCATATCTTCTGAGTGCATTGAGTGATTTAGATGAAACTTGGGCTGTATGTTTGGTACTGGGGGCTGATCACAAGGATGTGGTTATTTTGAGTCACAGTCATAGTGCCCGCAACTGGCAGCAGGAAGTGTGAGACTTACAACAGAAGTGTGTGACTTACAACAACAGACAAAAATCCTCTTATATTTACACGAATCGCCGCAAACTTGGTCAGAATAATGTCAAGATATGGCTGATGTAAAATTGTGAAAGGTTAGTGAAAGGATAGCTTAGTGTTGCCATGGTAACACATCAAACATTACCGCTCTTTTCGGGTGTTTTGAGGCTCTTAGCGTGCTTAAGATTTCACCTACAGTCACCACACTTGGTACATATATTATTCTCATCAAGCCAGACAACTTTCAAAATAACAGTCATTAGCTCCGCCCAACAAGAAGTAGGTCATTTTGGATTTAATGTGGATTTTTTTTTTAAATTGCAGGCTCTGAATTTTTAAATAATCCTCCTAGGGGAATCATGCGATTGTCACCAAACTTGTTCAACACTATGCCAAGACACTGAAGATGATAAATTTTGAATGGATTTTTGATATCTTGAGTGGTTTCGCCATGGCGAGGCAATAAATTTATGGTGAAAAAAGGGAAACAGGAAGTGTCTCATATCTTCTGCATGCATTGAGTGATTTAGATCAAACTTGAACTGTATGTTTAGTCATGGAGGCTGAGCACATGGATGTGACTACTGTGAGTCACGGTCATAGCACCAACAACTGGCAGCAGGAAGTGTGTCACTTAAATCAACACTTAAAACTTTTAAATAGCCTTCTTATATTTACCCAAATTGCGTCGAACTTGGTCAGAGTAATGTCGAGACATGGCTGATGTAAAATTGTTAAAGGATTCTTGATGTTGCCGTGGTAACATATCAAACTTTAATACTCTTTTCGGGTGTTTTTGAGCCTTATGCGTTCTTAAAATTTCATGAAAGTCGGCACACACGTCGGAGTTGTCGGCCATTTGGCATAGGCAAAAGCTAAGACATGGGCATGGAGGGGGGCTCTGTAGTACCCCTTTTGACTAAAGTGGTTTGGTCAGTTTTACCTACAGTCACCAAACTCGGTACATATTTTTTTCTCATCAAGCCAGACAACTTTCAAAACGACAGTCGTTAGTACCACCCAACAGGAAGTAGGTCATTTTGGATTTAATGTGGATTTTTTGAAAAGCAATCCTTTTTTTGAAGAGACATCTACTATATAGCTAATATTACAATTAATCTTTGCATAGTTGTTACATTGTAATTAAAATCAAATCAAATCACAAACTAAGAGAAAGGCACAAACAGAGCTATGTTGCACCCCCTTAAATGCATGTGCCCACTACACATTACTTCACTATAATTAATTAGTGATTAAGGATAACAACATATATCTCTCTTCTTATTCATGCATTATCTCACCAAATATTAGCTGCATGTATACTGTATATGTGACAAATAAAATCTCTTGAAATCTCTTGATTTTTCTTTGTTTCATTTTTTTGCACCAGAAAAACCTGCCATTTTAACAGGGGTGTGTAGACTTTTTTATATCCATTATTTCATTTTTA
Organism: Pangasianodon gigas; assembly: GCA_022758105.1. NCBI lineage: Eukaryota > Metazoa > Chordata > Actinopteri > Siluriformes > Pangasiidae > Pangasianodon > Pangasianodon gigas. The sequence continues at coordinate 17,944,908 of CM040466.1, forward strand.
TATCCATTCACTCCCAGGGAAACCATGTGCTCAGGCGAGACTCAAAAGGACGCATTAAAAGCCTGCTGTCCAATGAACGTTAATCTTTTGTCCCATTAAAAAAGAGAGTACACGAACACCTAACAGACACTAAATGATGCACCGGCTTCAATAGCTGTATATTAGCTCTGTGTCAGGGGCTTCAAAGGAGATTTTCACACAGGCTGCACTGTTCCCAGTTAAGAGATTGAGTTTAATGAACAAACAGTGCAATATTGCAGAAAGATACTTAATCAGTTGATTTGATAACATATTGAATTCCACCAAGACTGATGAATATATAGACACTTTGGTAAACATTTCATTGCTGCATTTCAATAAAATTTTAGAAGAAGCCTGGCTTCCTGTGCAGTCTTAAAGCAATCACCTGTGTGCCACATGGATATGGGCTATAAACTATCTATTGTTCTAGCCAGGCTTTGGAATATTGGAGTCTCAGTTACTTTGTAATACAGCTGTGTGTGAGAGAGTGAGCAACTTACCCTTGTGAATCCAATGTATTGCTAGAATTCAACAGAAGCTTGGAGAGCATAGTGAAAACGTGCAGCCGAATCTCTGGGTCTTGACTGGGCAATAAACAATTCTGCAATAGAGGTATGAGCTCTGGGAGAAATTCTCCAACCACTGGGCCTGGGAAAACATCCTCACACAATTAGCAACATATTAATATCCAAAACAAGACCATGGGACATGACATGATATTTCTCCAGCAGCAGTGACTATAACATTACTAAGATAATTTAAGACTTTTGCAGTAGTTCCTGTAAAACTGTTGTTGACTGAGGCATTCACCCCTGCAAAGCTGACATTATTCCTTACAAAAAGACCCCATCCAAGTTATAGTGTTGAGCTAGCTTACATAGCTAATGCTTCGCTTCTGCATTGATATTTATTGCTGTGATAGCCCCTGCTGTCTTTGTGTTTTTTTGTCTAACATCAGAGCTTCCAGCATTGAAAAAATAAGTGATATCAAGTAGGGCTGCACAATATATTAAAATTATCTAAATATTGCACATGTAAATATCATGATATGCATATCAAAGGGTTTGCTACAACTGAATGGTTTTAATACTTTAAAAAAAATTACGAAAAGTCAAAGTATTAGGGCGACGCAGATAGCAAAGAATGCTTTCTTTTCCTCAAAAGAACTTAAACTTGTATGCTGGTTATGTCATTTTCAGTTTTTAAATATGTAACTATATATAAATATAACTTATATTGATTTTACACACTTATAGCATTATCGTACCACATACTCCATTATTTAACAAGTTATCACATATCACATTTTTTTTCAATATCGTGCAGCCCTAATATCAAGTGCTTTTTTCAGCAATCAGGTCACAAGCTGGGGTTAAGTGAGAAAAAAAAATATGTAAAACATGGTGCCAGTGTAAATTGTTAGACTTGTTAGTGAGTTAATACAGGGAGACTTATGACATATTGAAATGAAAATATTTCATTGCATCATATTCCAATGTTGCAATAAAAGAAACAAACAAAAAAACAATTTAGATATTTTTGTTCAATCACTGGACATTCATGTTAAGTGGTATACCACCTTAACTATAGATGCATACAGTCAAGGCACACAAAGAGCTCAATTTCTCTTGATTTTAGGCCTCCAATGCTTCAGCAAAGGAAAACAATCTCCTCATAGAATTAAGCCAATCTTCACTTAATATGTATTACTGACACATTACTATATGTATTACTCTAGATTATCCAATCTAGATAGCAAGCTAGCCTAGTTAGTTAGCCGATACTGACGCAGATAAGTAGGACTGCTAAGAGTACTGTTATGGTTACAGTATGCATGTTGTGTGAAAAACTTTCTTCATATCAGCACAATAAGTGTTTTCCGTGTGAAAGTACCCTTAGTTAACCATATTTCTACTAAACCAGCCTGGTGGGAGAGGCCACTAAAGTCATATATGTACATGGAAATACATTTACACACAAGTCTGCATTGTTCCCACACTTGTCTGCGATTAAGATCTATGTCCGCTAGAGGTCAAGTTAGAGCCTAAACATCGCTAGTCAACAGGTTTTTGTGTTAGTAACTGCACACTAACTATTAGGGGATTCTTATTTGTCAGTGTTGTACAAATAAAGAAACGCTCTGTTAGCTTCTCTTCAAAGCTTTCCAGCACTGTTATAGTTGTTGCCATAAGCAAATTTTTGAGGAATGCACACACACAATACACGCAAACACTTGTTTGTTATTGTAGGATACAACGGGGCAGCCGTCTTTTGTGGTTAACATGAAAAGTATAATGCTGGCCTTTAAAGGAATCACTGTGATTTAATTGTGGTCCTAAAAGACAGACTTCAGCTGCTTACTGCCCACTCAATTAATTAGAAATCACTAGAAGTGTGGTGAATTTCCCAATGAGAAAGATTAACTATGGAAGATTTAAAAAAGTGATGCCTTGGGCTGCTTTCACTATAGGCATTTTTCCACAACTGCCAACACACATTTTACATGTAATCAAATGGCCACTTTTAAAAAGCATTGCTGTTGATGTCTTTTTCGTCATATATATAATAAAGTTTAACTTTCAGAAAAGCACAGAGTGACATCAAGTGATTCTCATATCTTTTATATTAATATACGTTTTATAACCTCAAATATTGAAGAATCAATTTAATCTTGTTATTGATGTTAATAAATCTAGATAGATAAGCACACTGATGAGCAGATACAATCAGAAGGAAGAGGAAGTGTTGTTACTGATTACAGTGTCACACAAGCTGATTTTTCATAACAGGGCATTTTCTATAGCAAAATGAAAGCAGCCATTGGAATTGGAGTTGACTTAGTGCCAAACAAAGTCGTGTGTGTCCCCCACCCATACAGCATGGCAAATTTTTCCTTGGCTGTGGCATAATAGGGATTCAAACTCACAATAGCCTGGGAGCGCTACTGTCATATGTCTCCACTGTCTAATTTGTGGCTAATTAAGCTTTAAAGCAGTTTTAAAAAAAAAAAAGCAGCTTTCCAAATATTTCCCACAAGGTCAAAACTGTCAGATATTCCTTGATCCCCATCAACTTATAAAAACATGCCCACACACACCGGACTGAAGGGCGATAATCTCCAGTTGGGTTTTCTGGATAGAGTAAGTGGACCAGGAATTTGGGGATTCCAACAGCCACTGCAGCAACTGTGGCATGTGCTGTCTGTAGAGCTCATGCACACTACTGAGACTCAGTACTTGACACAAACGCAATACACACTCCTCTGCCTGCAAAAGAGAAAACAAGAGAGAGAGTATCATTTATATTAGACTTTATCAACAATTGTTTATTTTGTTGTGGCCTATACTGCATAGGTTTGCATTTACACAGTTCAAAATAATAAACACAAGCAGAGTGGAAATGAAACCAAGTTCAAGAATGCAAACATACAGTGTAAACATACATCTCTATGTTTCTGAGGCCATGTGAGCTGCAAATGATAAGGCCCCACCTACACACAGGGTTGTTACAATGATTGTACCTATGGCGATGAACATTTTGAACATTATTATAGACTTTTTAACGGCTAAAATAAGTCTTGTTGCTTAACAAGTTCAAGTACAGCCCTGACACACACAAGGAAACACACAGCAAAAGATTTTAACCTCAGCCCAGGGTCACTTAAAGTCACTTCAGCCATGCTGAAATAATAGTACAGTTCCCCCTCTAACATGACATTACTGAAGCTGATATTTTATCTTATCAGAATCAATTAGTGAGAATTATTGTCAATTATAGAATTATTGGCTTTCTTCATGAATATAAGCAAAATGAAGAGATAAAATGAATAATAGATAAAATAAAAGTTGCTCTTCAGTATGGAACTGGTTTGGTTTTCTCAGATGTCACTCTGAGGGACTGTCTGCCAGCAAGGATAATCTTTGACTAGAAGCTTAATTAATTTTTAGGTTAAATTTAAATTAATATATATAACTATTCTATATAATCTGTACCACATATAGTCTATTTTTGTTGATTGTTAAGACAGTTAAAGATGCTGGATGATGAATGGAAAGTATGGGAGGTATGTTGTGCCAAAAATAAAATTAAAATTAAAGTGTGAAAATTAAAATTCAAACCCGTTTGCCATTTATTTTCCCATATCTGTGTGCAAATAGCGCCAAAATAAAAAATGAAATGATATAATGCCATTTGGGTACCTTCTGGGCATTCTATTTTCTATACTTTTGAAAATAATTTCACATTTTATTTGCTAAGTACCTATACAATTAAAACAATACTAAGGACAGGTCTGCAGCTCACAGCAGCATTGAAGGAGATGGCTAGGGAATTAATGGATCTAGCTGATTGTCAGGATGAAGATTACTTGGAGGCTTGGAGATATCCAAGCTATCACTGACATGGGGATGGATGAAACACTATATACAGTCCCCTCTGAAAGTATTAGAAAGGCAAGGCCAATTCTTTTGTTTTTGCTATACATTGAAGACATTTATGTTTAAGATTAAAAGATGAACACGAGACGATAGTTCAGAATTTCAGCTTTCATTTCCTGATATTTACATCTAGATTGTTTGACGGTAGATTGTGCCTTAAATTATTAGGTTAAATAACAAATTTGGGTCATCGCCACACCTACTGCTGTCTGACATCCACCTGAAATGCATGAGTGCCTCACCCTTACCAATTTGATTATACAGATCAGGAAAACAATTGTGATTTTATTTTGTATATTTCCTCACCCCACTGAAATTAATTCCTGGTTTCATCACCGCCAGCACAACACACAATGTGCTTCTGAATCAGAGTGCACATATATATGGCAATTTATGGTGACTACCTTAGGATGGCTATGCTACGGATTTGCTGTGAATTCTGGATGGTGTGGAAAAAGTTAAGCAGTAGTGTATTACAGGCCATTCACATAGGCCAATTCACGCAGCTATCTAATCATCCAATCATGTAGCAGCAGCGCAATGCAAACAATCATGCAGATACCACTTCAGGTAATGCTCACATCAAACATTAGAATGAAGAATTATATATATATATATATATATATATATATATATATATATATATATATATATATACACATACATATATATATATTTATACGCACACACAAATACAAATCAGCCATAACATTAAAACCACTGACAGGTGACACGAATAACATTGATTATCTTGTTACAATGGTACCTGTCAAGGGGTGGGATATATTAGGCAGCAAGTGAACAGTCAGTTGCTGGAAGCAGGAAAAATGGGCAAGCGTAAGGATCTGAGCGACTTTGACAAGGGCCAAATTGTGATGGCTAGATGACTTCGTCAGAGCATCTCCAAAAAGGCAGGTCTTGTGAGGTGGTCCCAGTATGCGATGGTTAGTAACTACCAAAACAGGTCCAAGAAAGGACAACCAGTGAACCGGCGACAGGGTGGCAGGCGCCCAGGGCTCACTGATGCGCATGGGGAGCGAAAGCTAGTCCGTCTGGTCCGATCCCACAGAAGAGCTACTAAAAAGTTAATGCTGCCCCATGCTGACCCCTGTCCACCGCCAAAAGCACCTACAATGAGCACGGGAGCATCAGAACCGGACCAAAAAACAATAGCAGAGGATGGCCTGGTCTGATGAATCACGTGTTCTTTTACATCATGTGGATGGCTGGGTGCGTGTGCGTCGCTTACTTGGGGAAGAGATGGAACCAGGATGCACTACAGGAAGATGGCAAGCTGGCGGAGGCAATGTGATGCTCCGGGCAATGTTCTGCTGGGAACCTTGGGAATATCATGTGGATATTACTTTGACCCGTACCACCTACCTAAACATTGTTGCAGACCAAGTACACCGCATCATAGCAACGGCATTCCCTAATGGTAGTGGTAATAATGCACCCTGCCACATTGCAAAAATTGCTCAGGAATGGTTTGAGGAACATGACAAAGAGTTCAAGGTGTTGACTTGGCCTCCAAATTCCCCAATCCAATCGAGTATTTGTGGGATGTGCTGGACAAACAAGTCCGATCCATGGAGGCCCCACCTCACAACTCAAAGGACGTAAAGGACCTGCTGCTAATGTCTTGCTGCCAGATACCTTCATCACACCTTCAGAGGTCTTGTGGAGTCCATCCCTCGATGGGTCAGAGCTGTTTTGGTGGCACAAGGGGGACAATATTAGGCACGTGGTTTTAATGTGTGTGTATATATATACAGTTGAGGTCAAAAGTTTACATCCCCCTTTCAGAATCTGCAAAATGTTAATTATTTTACCAAAATAAGAGGGATCATACAAAATGCATGTTATTGTTTATTTAGTGCTGACCTGAATAAGATATTTCACATAAAAGATGTTTACATATAGTCCACAAGAGAAAATAATAGTTGAATTTATAAAAATGA
>CM040466.1:17951425-17962774 GCA_022758105.1 Pangasianodon gigas
CTGTGATGAATTTATTGGTTGCACAATTGCACTATTTGTCCATATAGTACACAATAATAGAAGGGATTTATTTATAATCGCACTATCCGTTGCACCCAGATGAGGATGGGTTCCCTTTTGAGCCTGGTTCCTCTCAAGGTTTCTTCCTCATATCATCTCAGGGAGTTTTTCCTTGCCACCGTCGCCACTGGCTTGCTCAGTAGGGATAAATTCACAGTGATAAATTCAAATATTTACAATATATTTTTGTGAATCCATTTATTTCTGTAAAGCTGCTTTGTGACAATGTCCATTGTTAAAAGCGCTATACAAATAAAATTGAATTGAATTGAATGTAGTCTGTGATGAGCCTCTCAAAGCATTTGCTGACAATGGGGGTCAGAGCAATAGGGCACCAGTCATTCAAACAGGTTACCATAGATTTCTTCGGTATGGGCACAGTGGTGGACATTTTAAAATGTGGGGACAACAGACAGGGAGAGGGAGAGGTTGAACATGTCCATGAAAACACTTGCTAATTGGCCCATGCATACTTTAAGGAAGCCGCAGGGGATGCTGTCTGGACCTGCGGCCTTGCGGATATTCACCTGTCGGAAGGATCAGGTTACGTCCACTACAGAGACAGAGAGTTCACTAACCTCTTAAGTTCATCCGGAAGAGAGGCAGCAGTGTTGATAGCGGAGTGTTTATTTCCCTTAAAGTCTGTGATGATGTTAATTCAATGCCATATGTCTCTTGTGTCGGTGGTGTTGAACTGTGCTTTTCTCTTGTCTCTGTTATGTTCTGGTATCCGAGTAAACCTCAATGTCGCCATTGGAGGTGGACCGAAACATCTCCCAGTCCACATGATCAAAACAGTCCTGTAGCATAGAATCCGATTGGTCCGACCACCACTGGATAGTTTTGAGGGTGGGAGCTTCCTGTTTCAGCTTCTGCCTGTAAGTCGATGTCTAAAAGTGTCTGTTTGTCATAGACAATGAGGCTGACTACTTCCAACATGAAAAACATAAAAATTGTAGACAAAACAAATAAAAAAACTGCCAAACTGGGTCGGAGCTCGCAGCACTGCGTCCATACTTGGTGCCATCTTGGAGCCTTAAGACTTATTAGTCAAAAGTTATTTGTGCTATGAGCCAAATATTTTGATTAGAACTAGATTTTTTTTTCAGCCTTTGCTGCCAGTGAAAAATATACTGTTAAACTGGATCTATGAAAAAGTCCTCTCTTTGAAAGTTTGGCATAAGATTATAAGAGAATTTATCCCTTTGGAATTCCTAACTTGTGTGTTAACTTTGTCAACTTTCATCATATCTGGATTCCTTATCTTGATAATATTGATGCCCCTTTAAGTGATATTTTGAGGTGTGGTATGTCATAATGCTCTTGTCTTTTATACATGGTCTTGTTTCTCTTTTTTCTTTTCTTCATGTATTTCCCATTCTATTGTTTAAGTGCCGGGCCTTTTTCTTTTGGTTCTGTTTGTGTTTAAGTGGTTAAAAAAAGATTTATAAAAAAGGAATGTTTTTAGGAAAGAAATGTACTGATTTGGTGGTCATTTATGTTGCCAGTTTTATGTTGTCAAGATCCCTATCTTATTTTGTTTGTTTTGTTTGTTAGAAAAATACTGTCACCAAGAACATCACAAATGTTCTTGCATAATTATTGCATGCCACAGTGATGTCAATATGTGAACTTATTCAAATAACACTTTCTTTTACATTTGTTTAAAGATCTATAATACTTTGAATATATTCTTTCTCTTAGGCTTTACTCTACTTCTGTCCATTAGGCTTTTCCACAGGTCCACAGGTTCAGTCCGTCTACCTTAACCACTGTAGCCGTTGCTAAGATTACCTTGTATGGTCCTTGGACCCTTGGCTCAGCCCACCCTCTCTTGTGCACCTTCATGGAGACCCAGTCATCTGGCTTGGGCAGATTCTCGGGCTTCACAGGTTCTTTGTGAGGTCGATCGGCCTCCTTCCCCTGGCGAAACAGGAACTGATGTATAGAAGTTAGTCCTTTCAAGTAGTTTGACAACTCATGCACTTGTTCTAGCTGTGGGCCTAGATACCCTGGTTGTGCATAGGGGATTGGCATTGGTCTTCCAGTAAGCATTTCATGTGGGGTCAAATGTGTACTATGGGTTCTTGAGCATCTCATGCTCATCAAGACAAGTGGTAACACAGCTACCCAATTCAACCCAGTGTCCTGACAATTTTTACAAATTTGGATTTAATTATTCCATTTGCTCTTTCTACTAGTCCCACAGATTGTGGGTGATACACACAGGAAACTTATGTTTAATGCCCAATTGTTTTGTTAGGCAGCCAATTACGCTGTTTACAAAATGGCTGCCGTTGTCCAAGCTAATCATTTTAGGTATGCCAAATCTTGGAATTACTTCCCTTGCTAAACATTTAGCAACTGTCTATGCGTCATTATGGTTGGATGAAAAGGCCTCTACCCACCTAGAGATTCTGTCTGCCACTACTAGACAGTACCTTTTCCCTTCGTTCCTTTCTGTCATGTCAGTAAAGTCCATGTAGTGTGTTCAAATAGGCCTAAGGGAATAGGGATGTGCCCTGTTTGGGGCTGAAATGTCTTATTCAATTCAGTTCAATTTTATTTGTACAGTGCTTTTAACAGTGGACATTGTCACAAAGCAGCTTTACAGAAATAACTTCATTCAAATTAAATTAAATCAAAATAAATTGTAAATGTGTGAATTTATCCCTAATGAGCAAGCCAGAGGCAAGGTGGCGAGGAAAAACTCCCTGAGATGATGTGAGGAAAAAACCTTGAGAGGAACCAGACTCAGAAGGGAACCCATCCTAATCTGGGTGATAATGGATAGTGCAATTATAAATAAATCCCTTCTATAACTGTGTACTACATGGACATATAGTGCATTTGTGCAACCAGTAAATTGATCACAGTTTTCACATGAAGTCCGGTTTGTTGAACCTATCCACTGTCCACTGATGGAGACGTGAGTGCAAAACTGCTCAGCCCCAAAGCCACCACAGCAATCACAATCCCAAGCCATCACAGTACAACTCCCCATATGAGATCCCCAAGCCATCTCCATGGCCCCCATGCGACACCATCCCCAGCAATCCCAATGATCTTCAGGCTGTCCGTGCGGGGCCACGGCCAGCAGCAGCGAGTGATCTCCAACTGTCTTATGCACGTTGTATTTTCTGCAGATATCACAGTTAGCAATGAAATTGTCAACTGTGGGTTGCAAATAAGGTGAAAACCAATGTTGTTCAATATAACTGTTCATTTCCCCTTTGCCAACTAGGTCACACCATGAGCCTCTCTGCAAAGGAAAGGCAACAGTTTCACTGGTGCTACCACTTTCTCTGACACTACGCTACGAAACATTTGTTTGTCATAAGCCACCCCCCCTGTAGCCACATAGACCATTCCTCTGGGCTGGCTGACTGTTGTACGTCAATTAAGCTTTGGATTGATAGGTTAGGGTAACTGGGTGGTGTCTGATTTTCAGCTCTTTCCACAATTTCAGTCACAGATTCATGTCTAGTGGCAGCCTTTGCAGCTTGGTCCGCAGCAGCGTTACCCCTTGTGGTAAAATCAGCTCCAGTCCGGTGTGCCTCACATTTCACAATTGCTAACTGAGAAGGTTCAGTGCTGTGGCTGACAATATTTCTTGGATTTTATTCAGATATGTTATATGGGCTTGTCTTCAATCATGCGGAAACCTCGAGGCCCACAGGGAAGCATACATGTGGCGCACATTGTGGCAAACACAGGCGCACGTGGAATTGGTGTAGATGGTAAGTTTTCCCTCTTGCCAATCTGCAAGCGGCTGTACCTGCTGCTATTTCTGTGATCTGTGCCGAGGATGGTTGAGAAAGTGTACAGATAGGACCACTTCAAATCCATTGGTAGCAACCAATGCTTTCTGTAGCAGCCACCGCATACCCTGTATAGCTCTGGGTGCCACCCAGAAATGAAGAGCCGTCCACAAAGAGAACACTTTGCCACTTCGCAGGACAAGTCAAGTTGCAATTTCAAAAAATTCTCAGTAGTCTCAAAGCAGTCATGAGGAGTACCATCAGAGAGTGTCATCATACATTCAGAGGGGTTGACAGAGCCGCACTTTTCTGTCGTCAGCTCAGGTGTTTTCAACAGTAATTCCTGGCATTGGTAATTACGAATCATGAACTAGTGAGCAGAGCATGTAGTCCATGGGTAGTGTACATAGTAGTAGGGGTTCCCATCGTAATGGTGAAAGCTTTCTTGTAGGTGATTGCTGTGGCTGCTAAGGATTCTCACAGGGAAAGCCTCTTTCGACAGGGTTGAGCTGACAACTAAAATATGCAATTGGGTGGTTGTCAGGGTCCTTTTGAGTTAGGACAGCATTCACAAAGCCATTCTTTTTGGCCACATACAAAAGGAAGTGTTTGGTGTAGTCTGGGTTGGCTAGTGCTGGTGTTGTCAACAATGCTTGTTTTAGTTTAACAAACATGTTGTCTGCCATGGTAGTCCAGACCACTTGACTGCCCTTTGACTCTTTAATCATGTCCAGTAATGGTCTAGTCATGGTCGCATAGTCACAAATCCACTGTCTGCAGAAGCCCATCATTCCCAGGAAAGAGAGTAGCTGTTTCTTTGTAACAGGTTTAGGCATTTGTAGTATGGTGTCAATTCTGTCAGGATCCCACTTCCTACTGGTTCAAGAGAGTAGCCTCCCCATGTATTTGACCTCTGTCTTAACATACTGTAACTTGGCTTTGTCCACGTTGTGACTCTTCTCTGTGAGATGTTTTAGTATTTTGGATAAAAGTGGATAGAATGGCCTTGTGCTTCCCCTTCAGATATCTTCCCTGATAGATTCTGATAGAGGTTTCCTAGTCCTTCAACACTTATCCATTCCACACTGGTTTGTGCCATGTGCACTATAGTTCCCAGCAACTGAGGCTGGATATCATTCTCATCTGAAACCATGGCTCTTGTTCAGCTGTTAGGTGCACTTCAGCAGCTATGCCTTCTGGTCCCAGATAGATGTGTCATGCATCCATTAGAGTTAGCTTACTGTCTCAGTATTCATGCCATTGTTGACTGTATTCTTCTTGACAGTCTGTATTCTTGAGAGTCACAATTCATATTGCAATGCAGGGGTGATGCAGTCAGTACTAGGTTTTCCAGATACCCTTGCAGGTATGCAATGTTCTTCTATCTTGTCCATATTTCTTCCAGTTCTGTGTCATCAGATAATTTGAATCAGTATACCTGTGCAGTATGATTCAGGTCTGGGGATAAAAAGTACATCCCCATGTTAGCGTCATCCTGTTTGAAAGACACTGTTAAGCCTGAGGATTTACACTCAATTTTTGTGTTGAGTTTGCATAGAATATCTCTCCCAAGGATATTAATTGGCGAAGCTGGGGCATCCACCCACTACTAGTATTTGGGGCTCAGTAAATTGGACAGTTTGAGGTAGTCCTGTGAAGCCAATCATCCTTACAAATTTAGAGGAAAGCTCTACTGTGGGTTCAAACTTATACATGAATAAGTTGCACCAGTCTCTACCAGGAAAGACAGGGTGTGGCCTCCTAACCCAACTAGGATGGAGGATTCTTGTTCTATTGTCATGGTTACAATTGGTAGTGTGCAGGTACTTGTGTTGACTGGTACTGGGTCAGCGGCATTCTCTAGGCAGCTCTATTTCCAGGATGGTCCATCATAGTAGTTCTTATCTTTCTCTTCCTGTTTCTTCTGTCTGCATCTGTTGCCATGATGTAATCTTTAATTTCAGGCCATGGTTTCTTGTTCAGGCCCACAAATGGGTTCAGTTCCTCCTGGAATTTTTGAGGTAGACTCTTTATTAGGGACATTAAGAACAGTGCTCTCTTTGTGTTGCTGTAGTTCCATGGCTCACCAGGCTCTTGTTTCCATTTGGTTTGTAAATCTAGGATGAATTCAGGGACTGAATTCCAGAATATCTCCATATTCTGGCAGTTTGCCGTGTTCCAATCTTGATGGGTCCCTTTCAGTGGGGTATTGTTCCCGTATTATGTCCCACAATACATTCCTATGCATACTGAAAGGTTTCTCATTATGGTGAATGGTATTAATAACTGCTGACAGGCCAGCTTCCACGAAAACCTTTTTTAGGCATGCCTTTTCCTGCTACGTGCATCAGCATAGCTTTGATGTTTCCCAGGGCCAGGCACTGCCCTGCTTTTTGTGCCTCAAGCTTGGTTATCCAGCCCTGTCCACCCACTTCCAGTTTTGGTAGGTTGCTTGCCATTCCTTTCATATCAGCAATACCCCATGGTACATAACTGGGGTTTGTTTTAGCATTCAATATGGGTAATGGGTGAGTTCTTGTCCTACTGTGTTTCTTTTTATTTCTTTCTGACTTGGGGCGAGGGTTCTCTGAGGTAGCACGTAAACGCAATAGCCATACGAGTGCTTTCCAATATCTCATGAAATAATGTGTGGTCTGGGTTTTTCTCTGACACTGAGTCTGCCAGTGCTCTTGCATCTTTCAGCATTTCTCGGGCCACTCTTTTCTCTTCTTTCCTTAGCTGCCTTAGTAGTTGTTTTGTCTTTTTCTCTTTCTTGTCTTCAACCTTTAATTTCAGTAATAATTTCCTAACCCTAACCCTTTTAAATTAGTTTACAGAAAATTTTTCTATTTCTTTTTCTATTTCTCCTAAAAGTATCTCCTATTTTTCTCCTACAGCCTGTGTCCAGAGGGTAGCTACTAATCCATTTTCCAACTAACAAGTCTTTTGGTGATCCAGATCTCACCTATAAGTGGGAAGGGGATAGGGGTCTGATATCATAAGCTAGGATGACTGTGATATGTTGGGTCACTGTTTTCGTCCACTATATAACCATAGTCTATATTTGATGCTTATACCTAGGCAGAAATAAATAAATAATTTTGAATCTTGAATCTTGAAATGGGTAATCTGACTTTAGCCCCAACCAATTAGGTTCCCTACTGTCCACACTTCTCTCAACATCCGTAATAAAAAGTCCTGTTGTTCTAAGTCAGCTGTCAATTTTCTCAGATTATACCACTGATTAAGTCCCCACAATTTACTATTTATGTCATCTGATGTCTGATATTCCTCTGCTCTGTCCTTACAACAAGTTTTTTGTGGCCCAAAAGGGGTTCTTTGTCCACTAGTGGACAGTTTTAATTCTATCTCTCTTTGTGACTTTATGTCTTACTGACATTACTTATGAATTTTATGATTATTTCATCAATAATCAGGTTCACACACTCTTACACACTCTACCACTCAGACACACATACACATGCACAATTATACAGTACTGTACAGTAACATACAGTAACATGCTCAAAAATATTCAACTAACGTGCAAAATGCTAAAAATTCAGATGGCAAATGAACAATGTACTGATTATACAAGCTTACTTAACTCAATTAAAATGAAAAAATGCTAAAATCAGATATCCTATAAACAATGCATTAACTGACTCAAAATGAAAAATGCCAAAAATTCAGATAGCAGATAAATTGTGCATTAACACAATCAAAATGGCAAAATTCAGATAGCAAAGTCTATTCTCCTTGATAGACTAGAAAATGTTGTAGGCATTAAGGGAATGGCCCTCTCTTGGCTCAGATCTTATTTGACTGATCGTTATCAGTTTGTAGATGTAAATGGTGACTTCTCTACTCATACTCAGGTAAAGTTTGGTGTTCCGCAAGGCTCTGTTTTAAGCCCACTGCTCTTTTCTTTATATATGTTACCTCTGGGCAAAATAATTCGTAAACATGGTATTAGCTTCCACTGTTATGCTGATGACACACAGTTGTATGTTTCAGCAAAGCCAGATTACAGACACCAGCTTAATAAAGTTGAGGAATGTGTAAAGGACATTAGACACAGGATGCTTATTAACTTTCTTTTAATTAATTCTGACAAGACAGAAGTACTAGTACCACATGCAGCTAGAAGTAAGCTTTCTGAGTGGCCGATTACATAATAACTCTGGATGGCTACAAGACTATAGGACTGCTCATAGGAAAAATGAACTGCCGACCAGTTGCACAAGAGCAGTTTTATCTTTATTACCCAAAAAAGGCGACTTTGGACTGCTAAAGAACTGGAGACCAGTAGCAATACTGTGTACTGACTACAAAATCCTTGCTAAGTGCCTTTCAAATAGATTTAAAAAGTTTTTAGAATATGTTATTAATGATTATCAGACCTACTGTGTGCCAAACAGAACAATAATGGATAATCTTTTTCTTGTACGTGATGTGATAAATATAGCTAATGGTAATAATGAAGATATAGGATTACTTTCAATTGATCGAGAGAAAGCCTTCGATAGGGTTGATCATCTTTATCTATTTTAAACCCTTAAAGCGTTTGTTTTTGGTGAAAATTTTATTTCATGGGTTAAACTTTTATACACTGGCACTTCTGCATTGATAAAGGTAGGGGGTGGGCTAAGTTATCCAGTGTTAGTTAATAGAGGTATTAAGCAAGGCTGTCCATTGTCAGGGCAGTAATACTCTTTGGCTATTGAGCCTTTGCTCTGCTAGCTGAGGAAGAAATTGCAGGGGTTTCAAGTCGAAGGTTTCAAAAATAAACCAATTACCTTTTCTGCCTATGCTGATGATGTAACAGTTTTTATAAGAAGTGACAATGATGTATGTAATTTAACAAAGGTTTTATGAAAAGGCCTCAACAGCTAAAGTAAATTGGGTAAAGAGTGTAGGATACCTAATAGGAGAATGGCATGGAAGGGTCCCCCCAGTGCTTCCAAGGAGAGTTAAATGGGGACGAGAAGGCTTGAAGATATTAGGAGTGTATTTAGGAATGGAACAATATTAGCAGAAAAACTGGGAGGGTATGGTGGAGAAAATGTGTGACCGGTTGTCTCAATGGTCTTGGGTGCTGCCGCAGCTATCTTATGGGGTAGATTATTGGTCGCGAACAATCTGGCCACTTCTGCATTATGGTATAAAATGAATGTTCTGGATCCCCCAGACAGTGTTGTTCAAGAACTACAAAAAAAGCTAATTGATTTCTTTTGGGCTGGACAGCACCAGGCAAAAGCTGCTGTACTTTTCCTGCTTATTCAAGAGGGAGGACAAGGCCTGATGGACATTAGAAACAGAATCAAGACTTTCAGACTTTAAGAAGCTCAAAGATTGCCGTATTCGGAACCTTCCTTGGCTGATACAGCTCGTCCTCTGTTACAAAAAGCAGATGTTTTCAAATACGATGAGCAACTGTTTTTAATCAGACTGGTTAACATGGAATTGAAGGACATTTCCCCATTCTATAAAGCAGTTTTAAGAGCATGGGCCTCAGTTTTTAAAGTTAAGAGGAACCTCACAAATCTTGGACTTTGGATAGGGAACGAACCCCTTTTTCAACAATCCGCTGATACAAACACAGGTGCTAGAACGTAGGAGTGTGCAAAATATAATGGCAAGAGCCAAGTCTACAAGAGTCATGAAGAGAATAATAAAAGGAATATTTTCAGCAGTACCCTTTGTCTTCAGACAAAGTTTAGAGGAAAATGAACTTGCCGAACAGGACAGAGAAAGGCATGACAAGTTTCCCCAACTACAGGTCTCAGCGGCGGTGGACGTGGAGCCAGAAGAAAGTTCTCTACTGAGTTTCAGGACTCCAGAATTGAAAGGCTTTGAGAGAGTTTCAAAGAAGGCACTATATACCATTTGTGTGAAAATGTCTCACTACACCACACTCAAAGACTGCAAGGACTCAAAGTGGTCAGATTTGTTCAGGCAAGACTCATCCCCCAAGGGCTGCTGGAGGTCCCTGTACAAAAGGTCCCTGAATTGTTTTGGATTTTAGAGGGGTGGGTCAGATAACTGGGGGGAAATTTTGATGAAGAACTTTTTATTTTTGGACCTAAATATGTTGCCTCAAGGAGGAAACAAATTTCATTAATCAACTTCTTGGTGGGATAAGCAAAGCTGGCCATGTGGTTAACATGAAAAAAGAAATTGAAAGGAGAGGGTGTAGTAGACCCTGAGACGGTATTTAAGGCTCTTATAGCTGCTAGAATTAGTTTGCATACTTTAAGTTGACAAACAATCTGGTTGGTTTTATTGAAGCTTGGGCTTTGAATGATGTTTTGTGTACAGTGGACTATGATAATGAACTAATTTTAAATTTGAAGCATGTTTTTAAGCACTTATATGTATGAATTTCAACTGTAAAAATGAGAATTGTGTGTATTTATTAGGGGGTTGTTTTCTTTTTTCCTCTTCTCCTCAATGAGATTGATATTGTTTATGATCCTTTCTGTTTAAAGATATGTACAGCAAATCATGGTCAGATAAATGTGAAATACACTAATACAGTGTAAACATGAATAAAGGTATGAAAAGTCAAAGTCTCTCTCTCTCTCTCTCTCTCTCTCTCTCTCTCAAGCTACACATACTACCCCTGAGATACCAGTGATCCTGACCCCTTCTGCTCTCCGGACCTGCCTGATCCATCCTGATGCCCTACTTCTGGTTGGAGTTCTCACTGGTTGAGATTGCTCACTGCAGCTGGGGGTGGCCCCACATGGACGGCCTGTAGATCATTGGGATTGCTGGAGATGGTGCCACTTGGGGGCTGAGGAGATGGCTTGGGACTATGATTGCTGTGGTGGCTTTGGGGCTGCGGTTGCCATGAGCAGCTTTGTACTCAGGACTCCATCAGTGGATAGTGGATAGGTTTAACAACCCGGACTTCATGTGAAAACTGTGATGAATTTACTGGTTGCACAATTGCACTATTTGTCCATATAGTACACAGTTATAGAAGGAATTTATTTATAATTGCACTATCCGCTAAACACCCAGATGAGGATTGGTTCCCTTTTGAGTCTGGTTCCTCTCCAGGTTTCGTCCTCATATCGTCTCAGGGAGTTTTTTCCTTGCCACCATCGTCTCTGGCTTGCTCATTAGGGATAATTCACATATTTACAATTTATTTTGGTTTAATTTGTGTTAAATGTATTTATTTCTGTAGCTGCTTTGTGACAATGTCCATTGTTAAAAGAGCTATACAAATAAAATTGAATTTAACTGAATTGAAATAAATGATCTATTAACGACTCACTGTCTTTAAATCTGCGGTTTGTAAACTCGGACTGGATTCTAACATGTTACGGTCTCAGAGCTGTTTTTTATCAGATTGCTCACTGACTCTTAAAGGGAGACTATTTTTGATCTTTGCTGCACTATGTTTTTTTTATTTGTGCAGTTCTGTTGACGTTTTCAATAACTGTAAAGCCCCAGTGGCAGTTCTGTCTATTCCATCTATATCAGACAGAAGCACATGCTCAACTAGCTGCTCACC
>CM040466.1:17971202-17985862 GCA_022758105.1 Pangasianodon gigas
TTCTTGCAACAAGAAGATATGCTTCCTTTCCTTTTTCAATTTAGCTATTACTTTAGACCTTTTGGCTGGGTTCCCCAATCCATTAACATTCAAAGACATTATCTCAATGTCCCTCTCCTGCATTTATCTCTCTCTACAACAATCCTCACAGAATGACAACCCCATTGGCTAACATTTGAACAAGTATGAACAACTAAACTACTTTTACATAAATCAAAATAATTTAAATGAACTGAAAGGATATCAGCTGACCTCCATTTGGGAATGTACACCCACAACTTCCATAGAGGGGGAAAGCCTCAGCTGAACAGAGGGCCCTCTTCTAGATATGAGGTGCTGCCTATTATAGGTTATTGCACCCATACCAGATATATTATATTTTCTTCAATGTCCATGTCTCCCGTAAGTCAAGCATATACATAAAAGCCCCTTACTGTATTATTTGAATTATTTTATACAGTAAATTTCGGTTGTCACTCACGTTCATTGTTCCCCCTTGACTTAATGTATTAGTCCCTTGTTCACGTCGTCATATAGAGGGTCTCTTACAAATTCACCGGCTTCTTTCGTCAAAAATCCTCTCGCCGTTTCCGTGCCCTTCTGCTTGCCTCTGCTCTCCGCTCTCTGGTGACCCGCTGCCATGCTGAACTTTTCCTTGCCTCGAGTCGTTCCAGTAACGTTGTAGGACCATCTGCATCTTCAGAATCAGCCACTTTATATCCTCTATCGCGCAGGTCTTTCTCCACTTCTTTCGCTTCGTTGTACGTTTTCACTCCATTATCCCAGTGGACTCTCATCTTAGTATATGGGGTCTGAAAGCGGATCCCTGCTTCTTTCAGGATTTTCTTGACTTTAACATACGACTTGTGTTGCTGCACCACAGCCGAAGGGTAATCATGATCGAAGAAAACTCTCCGCTCTCCGAGTTGATTATTTTCTTCTTCCAGGCTTTACTCAGGACCTTCTCTTTCATATTGTATTGTAAAAAATTCACGACAATGGCCCTCGGGGGTTGATCTGCTTTAGGCTTCGGTGCCAGAGCCCTGTGCGCCCGCTGAATTTGGCAGTCTGTGTCAATGTCGAGTTCCCTCCGGATGAGTTCTTCAACAAACTGAGTAACAGACCCCTTCTCTGCATCCTCTGGCACTCCGAAAATGTGCAGGTTATTCCTTCTGGACCGCGACTCGAGGTCAGTCAGTTTCTCCATCGTCTATTTGTGTTCTTGTATAAAATCCTGTAGTAGGCCGTCAGTCTCGGAGCTCCAGCACTCTATTTCTTCAACACGCGACAGAGTAGCCTCAACCTTTGCATTTTGTTCCTTTATTTCTTGTGTTGTTAGCGCCATTTTCTGATTGATGTCCTCCTTAAATTCCTCCAATTCGCGTTTCATCTGAGTCTTGAGCTCATCTTTAAACGTAACGAGCTCCACTTTCAGCTCGCTGCGAAATTCCCGTATCTGCTTACTTATACTGTTTAAACCCGCGCGTAGGTCTGTAGTTTCCTGATTGCCATCTTCTACTCCTTGCATGCTGTCTACCTCTGTTCGATTAAAGTCTTTGCCTTGCTTTTCGGGGTTTCTTTTAGCTTTAGATTTTGTCCCTCCGCTCATCTCTCAGCTCACGTAAATTACCAATGAATATAAATCAAGTTTAGCGGAGTTTTAAAACTTGACTTAAGGGAGCTCGCAGCTTAACCTGCCATGTTGCTTCGCAGCCCAACCGGAAGTCCCTCAGAAATAAATACATTTAGGATATACATTTTAAATGTATGAATTTATCCCTAATGAGCAAGCCAGAGGCAACGGTGGCAAAGAAAAAACTCCCTGAGACGATATGAGGAAGAAACCTTGAGACAACTGTCCATAGGATGTTATTCCAGGCTTTTTTGATGACTTTGGCCAATTCTATTCTGGTCTTCATTTTTTTGAGGCTTACCAAAAGGTTTATATCTTGTGGTAAACTCTCTGTATTTACTCTGGTGAAGTCTTCTCTTGATTGACTGCCTAAAGACTGGACCTTGACACAGATATGCCTACCTTCTGAAGGGTGTGCTTGATCTGGCCAAATATTGTGAAGGTTTTTTTTTTTTTTCCTAAACCAGGCATGGAAATTCTTATGTCATTCTCCAAAGTTGTTTTCCATGGTCGTCCAGGCCTTTTGGTGTTCCTTAGCTCACCAGTCCGTTCTTTCCTTTTAAGAATGTACCAAATAGTTGATTTGGCCACACCTAATGCTTTTATGTGTTATCTGATGCATTTGTTTTGATTTTTCAGACTCATTATGGCTTGCTTCACGGGCACTGACAGCTCTTTGGACTTCATATTGAGAGTTAACAGCAACAGATTCAAAATGAAAAATGCCAAACTTGAAATAATCTCTAGACCTTTTATCTGAAGGAATAACACACACCTGGCTACGGAATTAGCTGAGCAGCCAATTGTCCTATTACTTTCGGTCCCTTAAAAAGGGGGGCCCACCGTTCACCCAATTTGGTTGTAAATATGCTCAAATTATAGCTGAAAGTCTGCACTTTGAGGTCATATTCATTATTTAATTCACTCCATTCCAATATACTGTGGTAGACATCTAAAATAACAACTCTGTCAATGACCAAATTTTTATGGACCTGACTGTATGTAAAATGCTAAATTATAATCTGCTCAAGTATATTGATTATACCATTGTCACAGCCCTGAGTCATGACTGACTGAGCTACTATTTGCTTGCTAGTTGACATTGGCTAATCCATCACGTTTATCAAAGCAATGTTAGTATAAGTTGTTAACGTAATGTGCCAACTGAAAATAGCAGTCACAATTTGAACTCAAAACAACATACTTTTTGAGGGAAAAAAAATAATAATAAAAAATCATCGCTCTCCATGATTTTCAGATAGCTGTGACACCTGCAGCAAGTTACCCATCTCAACAGAGAAGTGGACTCTTATGCTCTGTTCATTCTGTTACTGGAATACATTTAAAAAGGAGAGACTGGCTAATCTTACCAAGTTACTTCAAGTGTTAGCTAAGGTCAAACAGTCAGTTGAAATTGAAAATTGGTATGAAATTTGCCTGCCTTGGTTTATGCCATTAAATCCACCTGATACCCCGCTGGAATAAAACCACTCAAGAGTCATCCTCTCACCCTCTGTCTTTAGAAGAAGTAAGAAAGAAAAAAGAAGCCTTTATTTGTCATATATATAGTCAGGTCCATAAGTAATTGAACAGTGACACAATTTTCATAATTTTGCCTCTATACACCACCACAGTGGATTTGAAATGAAGCAATCAAGATGTGATTGAAGTGTAGACTTTCAGCTTTAATTAAAGGCGTTTAACAAAAATATTGCATTAATCGTTTAGGAATTACAGCCATTTTTTTTTTTTTTTTTTTTTTTTTTTTTTTTTTTTTTTTTTTTACATAGTACCTCCACTTTAACAGGTT
Organism: Pangasianodon gigas; assembly: GCA_022758105.1. Lineage (NCBI taxonomy): Eukaryota > Metazoa > Chordata > Actinopteri > Siluriformes > Pangasiidae > Pangasianodon > Pangasianodon gigas. Next base: position 17,974,646 of record CM040466.1, read on the forward strand.
CAAAGGTAATTGGACAATGGACTGATAAGCAATTTAATGACCAGATGTGGCCTGTTTCCTGATTATTTCATGACAAATTGAGGAGATAAAAGATCTGGAGTTGATTTGGTAGCTGTTCATGGGACCTCTCACTATGTAGTCCAAAGAGGTGTTGGTGCAAGCAAAGGAGGTCATCATTAGGCTGAAAAATTTAACAGACCTACCAGAGAGATAGCAGAAAATTTAGAAGTCGCCAAATCAACAATTTGGTACATTCATAAAAAGAAGGAATGCACTGGCAAGCTCAGCAACACCAAAAGGCCTGGAAGACCACGGCAGGCAACTAAAGTGGATGATCGCTTAATTCTTTCCTTGGTGAAGAAAAACCCCTTCACAACATCTAGCCAAGTCAAGAACACTCTCGAAGAGGTAGGCATATCGTTGCCCAAGTCTACAAGATGCAAAACACTGGTAACACTCAAGAACAAAAAGGCCAGATTAGACTTTGCTAAAAAAAAAAAAAAATAAAAAAAAAAACCTCGGAAAAAAAAAGCCTGACCTGTTCTGATGCAAGATTAACTTGTACCAAAATGATGGGAAGAGAAGAGAATGGAGAAAGAAAGGAAGGGCTCATGATCTAAAGCATACCACATTGTCTGTAAAATATGGAGGCAGTGTTATGGCATGGTCATGTATGGCTGCCAGTGGAACTGGGTCACTGGTGTTTATTGATGATGTGACTTCTGATAGAAGTAGCAGGATGAATTCTGAAGTGTCTAGAGCTATACTTTCTGCTCAGATTCAGTCAAATTCTGCAAAACTGATAGGACAGCGCTTCACAGTACAGATGGATAATGACCCAAAACATATCGTGAAAACAACCCAAGAGTTTGGAAATAGAATGTTCTTAAATGGCCTATCACTGGTACCTCAACCCAATTGAGCATGGTTTTCACTTACTGAAGGCAGAAAGACCCACAAACAAGCAGCAACTGAAGGCGGCTGCAGTAAAGGCCTGGCAAAGCATCTCAAGGGAGGAAACTCAGCATTTGGTGATGGACCTGACTGTACATTACAGCATAGTGAAATTCTTTTCTTCACATATCCTAGCTTGTTAGGAAGTTGTGGTCAGAGCACAGGGTCAGCCATAGTACAGTGCCCCTGGGGCAGAGAGGGTTAAGGGCCTTGCTCAAGGGCCCAACAGTGGTAGCTTGGCAGCCTTAACCACCACTGCCCTCTCTTGTTCAGCTCAGCTGAACAATAGATAGATAGATTAGAACTGATTCAATGCAATTTCTTATGGCATATTGCACGCATCGCTGAGATGCAAGGAGAGGGAAGAAAAGATCAAGCTGCGCTTTGTATAAAAACATGAACATTGCTGATGTTACTCTTCGGTTATCTGGTGGATAATACAGTAAGTGCATCAAGCCACTCTTATTCCAATTTTTAACTCATTCATTCAAAAACTGGGACCGATTAACTGGAGCTAGAGTTCTATAAATACACCCCAGCTATTTAAAGGCCTATTCACCGTGCCAACATGGCTTGGAACGCTTCCTTTGAAATTTACCAGAAACAAAGCTTTCAAGCTCTAGGCTACATATAACACTTTTATATCATTTTCACCAAAATATCTACTCATTTAGAACATTTAATACCATTTCTAATATGAATTACTATGATTCATGCTTTGCTGGTTTGTGTTCTCAATACATGTTATTTTACTGAACCAATTTTGTGTTTGCTGTCTCTCGGATCTAAACTGAAGCCAAGCTACTATTCCAGAACTCTGAACCTTCAGATCATTTTTATAAATTCTTAATTAATACTTCAGTTATAATAGTTGATTTATGGTCATTGATATTTGAAAAAAAAAAACAATTCATAACAATGTAATTATCGTTAATTATTTTACTAATAACTAAAGCCCTGAATATTAATATGCAAAGACCTTTATGAGACTGATTTGCGTAGAGAAATGCACAGCTGTCACTATTAAGTATTTATTTTATATATCTTTGCTTATGCCAGTGACGAATACCAATTCTGGAGTTGAGTGTACAATTAATAGAACAGAGGTATTCAAACTGTGGGGAAAGAATTGCAGGTCGGTGAAGATTCAGTTGGAAAATACCAAAATATAAATATCTAAATCACTGTATCAGACCTTCCAAACTTTGCACATTTTGCATAGGCATTTTAACATTGGAGTATTGGAATGCAAAAATACACCCAAAGAGCAGTCTTCTTTTTCCATTAAAACTGCAGATGAGCCAATCAACCTATGAATCTGGAATGACTCACAGTTGTGTAGGTGTTTTGAACTCTGATATTAAGTAACACCCTTTGAAATCGCTTGCTTTCTGTCAAGGTAAATGGAGAACCTTTTGAGTTCATTAATGTGAAATAAAATTTATAAATTTGTTTGATGTAACATTATACTAATTTAATGTTAGTTAACATATAAACTATATTTATTAGGGATGCCACCAAAAAATCTCAGGAAAAATTGTTACAAATTGTGCTTTCAGTTTTCTAAGATTAAAAAAAAAAAGACTGAAAAAAAGGAATACTTAAGATCTCAAAAAACTGGGAAGTGGGCCACATGGTAAAAAGGTCTGAACACCTCTGCAACAGAATATGTTTGATAATATTGTGTCTGTGTTTACCTGCAAACACACAAGCGGGTATAGGGCTTTCCTGGGTAACTCTTCTTAAACTCAGTGTCAGGCTGGTAAACGTTAAAATTTATCCTCCACTGGTCTGAGCTGGGTAACCTAAGAGGGAAGAGGCTAAAGTGATATACCAAATAGTGCAGTTCCAACACCCGAGGCAAAACATCACACCACTGTCTGGCTTCACGTACGAGTTTTCTATAGTTAAATACAACTGAATTAGACAAAAACATATTATAAGTAAATGATTATCTTCATGTACCTGGAGTTAGCTACAAGCAAATCATAAGACTGAATAATGTTGACTTGCTCCAGCAGCTCACCTACACAAAGAAGAATTGAGAAGAAAAACAATGCAGGAAAAACATGTTCATAAAAACCAGAAACGGCCAGAAATTGTCAATACTCAGATATCCTTTGCATCGTAGTTTACTTGTGATATGATGCAAAGTAATATTGCTTGCCAGCATTTACATAATTAACTGTGAGAAATAAATGAGGATAAGATCATTTCTTTAAATCTTATTTTAAATTTTAAATTTTATTCATCAAGTACCAATTTGTTTTATTCATGAAACACCAGTTTATTGACCAGCTTTTCAAGAGGCTCCAATTTTAGAGAGCAACTAAAGTGAATCTTATGACTAAAAACAAAAAGTCTTGAACTGCATTATTGCTTATTTTGTTCACTTCTGACTTTAAATAAAAGTAATTTTTATATTTCTGGCATATTTTACAATCATATACTCCATGATGTCTACATGAACTTGAAGCGGGGCTTATTTTAGTCATCGGCTGTCAAATTTTATCTTTGTGCTCCCCTATCTGACACAAACTTAGCAATCCTGCTAAAATCAGGACTCAAATGTATTAGCATAAGGTATTAGTTCTTTGTATTGTATAAGATATTAGTTCTTAAATTATTTTGCAAATATTATCCAGGCAAATATTATTCGCATTTAGTGTGAATGACTTGGATTAGAGGTAGCCTGTTCCAAGACAAATTATCTGTCCATTATTTTTGAGCTTTGATGCAGAGGTGGTAGATTGATCCAGCAGGTAACCAGATGATTCTCAGCTGTGTGTTATTACAACCAATCTACTTATGTTTGCTTTGTTTGTCCTTTCAGTGAATGCTGTAAACCAGAATGAAAGTGCTGTGTGTGTGTGTGTGTGTGTGAGCTCTGTCAGCTTTGACTTTTTCTCTCTGGTTCACAATATTCACTGAAAAAAGAAACAAAGCACACATAAGCAGACTGGCAGTATTAACACACAGATGAGAATCATCACACGTTACCTGACAGTGCAACCCGTCTCCTCTGCATCCGCAGCCAATGCTCAACCACACCCCCCACTGCCACAGTGCTCATTAAAGGGAAAAAAATTCTTACTTGTTTAAATCAGTAAATTCTTAATTGTTTAAATCACGGTTCAGGTCCCAGTCCCTAAGCTGTTCAATATTTACATTTATACTGGATACATGTCAGAGATGCAGATATGTGTACAGGCAACTATGCAGAAATATAACTCAGGCTGATGTTACACAGCAAACAGCTGCTGCTGTTAAGTGTGGTTGAGGTTGCACACCACAATAAGCATCGTCAAGAGCAGCCCCCAAGATTTAAAGAACTCATTTGTATGACAGCAGTCATATTTTAACCTATAAATATGACAAATAGACATCTTTATCTTCTAGTAAATACCACAGAGCCTCTGCAAACACCTAATATGTTCTGTAAAAAGGATGTCCTTCTCTACAGTGGAATCCCCAAATTGACATAACTTATTAATAAGCTATCTATTACTTCATATATGCACAGGCTATAGGTTCTGTAAATACAATTCTGCATGAACACCTATATATATGAAATAAAGCTGGTTAGAAACTGGGGCTTTAATATTACTGCCATTTCAACTCAAACACTCACGATGTGAACTACACTTTCCGGGCTGAGAAAGAGGCATAACCTCCTGTTCCCTGAGGTATGTGAGACGTTTGTTGTGCTGCTGGCTTCTCCTTTTCTTCACCAGCTCTAAATACTCGACCCAGTTCCTGCACCGACGCACACCTTGGTCATCATTAATGTTGCATCTTTGTCGGTGTTGCTCCCTCTGCTGCTTTTGCTTGGACCGATATTCCTCCTTCAAATTGATATTTCTGTGCCAGTGAGCCATGTGGCACTCAGGTACTTGCAGAGCACCAGGTAGCAAGCTGGGATCAGGAGGGGGCAGGCAAGCACAGTTGCCACTAAGTGAACCCAGGTCTGGGAAAAAGATGCAGCTGAAGTCCCAGTACCGTACTGAAGTCTGGAATGAATCAGGCTGGGGTTGGCTTGATATATTTGTCCACCAGTTCCTCCCTGGAGCGCTGTCTAATTCTGGATCAGACTTTAATATCTCATCCTGAAAGGCTTGTTGTGTTTGTAGTTGGCCTGGATCTTCCACGCTGCTGTATGGGACACTGGTCTTAATTTCACCTTCATGCTGTCCTGCAGATTCCTCTGGAGATGCAGTACTTTTCTTATTACATGGTCTAAACAAGAGCAGAATCAGAATGTGTGAAGAGATATACAAGTGGAACCTAAGAGTACCACAACCAAATAAAAAGCTTATTTTGAAATTAACCTAAATCACCTGAACCTGCCCATTTCACACTTCATGCCCATATGATTTGGACAATCCTATTCAACTGATAACTGCATTATGTCTGTGATCCAGATCGTGGGTACCTTTCAGATTAATTTAAGGGCTTTTTGACTTTCAGTGTTATCCACAGTAAATGAAATACATGCTCAGTGGAGTTCAAGTCAGATGATTGATTTGTCAATAAAATTCTTCTGTCTTCCACTGGCAAAACTGTGTAAGATTTTAGGTAGACAAAACTGTAAGCACAACTTCCCAAAAGCTCTTAAAATATCAAGCAAACCAGATGGTGGATAAGAGAATGCGTGACCAAGGACATTACAGAGCAGACTTTGGCAAAAGGGTGGCTACCTAAAACTGGGACTCTGGCTCCATTTCCTCTTCGGCTGCTTGCTTGGTCTGTTGCTGGATAGGTGCAGATTCAGCTGTTGTTTATATAAAGATGGCAATCTATTACAAAGGAAAGACACTTTTAGGAAACTGACAGACAGACATCACATGTCTGGATGGAAAAATATATATGTATAGTTACATACAGATATATGTAGAGTTACCTAGTATCAAATCGGTTTACTACATATCCCAGTCTCTTTAAATGACCAAACACCTATTGAGTGGAAAAGAGCCATGGTTCAGAAAAGAAATGCAATGTCTTTTGTAAGTATTGGTACAATAAATTCATCTTTTATTTTTTTTCCATGGAATATAGACACTTTCTGGAAAAATGGAGGAACTACTCATTGGAGGGTAGTGGTCACCCCAGATAGGCATAGCTATTGTTTTCCCCTGTTTTGGACTACAGACTATAGTGAGCTATAGACTGGACTATTTTCCTGGACTACAGAGGAACTACTCAGTGTAGGGTAGTGGTCACCCCAGACAAGCATTGCTTTTTTTTTTTTTGGTCTATACAACTGGGCATAGATGTCTAGTAAGTAACTAAGTAGTTTATTTATAAAGTACATTTACAACAACCAAAGTTGAAAAGTGCTGTACATAGGTAAGATAATATAAAACCTGGTTATGAGCCTAAAACATATGCATAAGAAATACACTGAACATAATGAAAATACAAAAGACACTGAACATAAATAATGATAAAAGGAGAAATATATTAAGAAATATGTCAATATAAAAAGCCATTATGAAAAGTATGTTTTTAGTCTTGATTTAAATACCATAATAGAAGGTGCATATCTTATGTCCAGTGGGAAGCTGTTCTACAACCTCAGAGTGGCCACTGCAGAGGCACAGCCTTCAGCTGAGATCATGGAAGAGCAAATAACTGATTTGAAGATATGAGAGAGCTGGGAACTGAGTGAGCTGTATTTTGCATTGTAAGTGATTGACAAAAGCCTTGCTGATCCCAAGATACAGAGAATTACAATGGTCTAAATAAGATGAGAAAAGCATGTATAGCTTTTTCTAAGTCTTGAAAAGACAGGAATGGCTTGATTTGAGAAATCATTCTAAGTTGATAAAAACTACTTACAACAGAGTTGATTTGCTAATCAAATCTGAGATTCTTCACCGATGGTCTAACATATTGTGCCAGTACTCCAAAATTATTTGACTGAATGTTTATAGCTTTGGATGGGCTAAAGAGAATGAGTTCTGATTTGATCTCATTTAGTTGAAGAAAATTAGCCATTGTTAGCCATTGAGGTCTTAATATCCTCAATGCACTCGCTGAGACGATGAGGCCAACCATATTCAATGAGGATATCGTGGCATAATGTCAAACGTGGCACTGAGGTCTAACAAAAATAGGAAAGCATAATTACCAGAATCGACAGCAAATATTAAGTCATTGGTGACCTTTAATAAGGCAGACTTTGGACAGCTTTAAAACCAGATTGGAAAGTTTCAAAAATATAATTTCTCTTCAAATGTGACCATATTTGGAAGAGAACTACTTTTTCCAGAACCTCGGGTTAAGACTGTGTTTTGAAGAGGGGCTGCACTACCACATATTTGAAAGTGGTAGGCACAGTGCGATTCATTAAGCAGATGTTTTCGATGGATAAACCACTTGGGCCTGTAATCACAAACGTCTCTTTTAGGAGGGATAATAAGAAGGGGTAATATCCTGAGGAGTCATAGTGGGCTTCATTTGGGAAATAATATCTTAAAATAGAAAGGGAAATAGGATGGAACTGGTTAGAACTGTAGAGCACTCTGGGTCAGATGAGAGGCCATTAGGAGTAGTAAAATACAGTGTGATGTTCTCAATTTTACCTATAAAATAGTACTGAGTTAATTGTATTAAATAAAGCATTATGGCTATTTTGGCAATAATATCTGAGAAATAAATTTCTCTGGTCATTTTCATAGCTTTCTGGAAGCAAGATTTTTAAAATTTCATAAGATATTTGGAGTTTGTCTTTGTTCCATTTTACGCTCTGCTTTCCTGCACTCTTGCCCAAGCATCCGTGCACTGTGATTCATCCATGGCTGGGACTTGAACCTAGCTTATCTGGTTTTAAAGGGAGCAATGTAGTCAAGAATAGTGGAACAAGATGAATGAAAAAATAGTGACTAAACCTTTTGCACTCAACTGATGTGGTGCAGCTACAATAGGCCTTGCAGAAAAGCATGCAACTTCAATATCAATATTTTCAATAGAAAGTCCAAATAACATAATGCAATCAAGAGTATGACACAGCTGCTGAGTAGGTTCGTTTAGGGCCCGATTTAAATAGAGAAGATGACTTACCGACCATAATTTCAGTGGGACAAGAGATCCCCCAGAACCAACAGTCTATCAGAAGTAGGTATAATTACAGATAGAAAATCTGAAAACTCATTAAGAAAATTATTGTTTGCTTTAGGAAGTCTATACCAAAGAGCACAAAGGAGAAGGTAAATGAAAGCTAGTTTTAATAACTATGTCTTGAAACTACAGCACATTTCAGAGGATAGATTCTATATTACCTAAGAGTAAGTAATAGTAAGAAGCTAATTAAAAAAAAATGTGATTTTATAAGAATCATAAAACTAAAATTAAATATACTCAAAACAACCAAGCAAGGAGGGTGTGAGGGGAAGCTCCAAAATATTTCTGGCACAAAGGTAAAGGTTGCTTCTCAAGTATTTAAAAGGTCAGACTAAAAGTGTGTAACCTTGGAGTTAATAACATTTATGATACTTCTAAAAACATCTGTGTATGCATGTTTCATAGTTTGATTATGAATAATGGTTTATGGAAGATGTTTTGGAACATCATCTTCATCTTAAATTGCACCCTACTGATCTTCATATGCTCAGGCAGAACAATATACAACATAATACTCTCCCACTCTCTCTGGATTGGATTTGACAAAGTATGCATACACTGAAACTGTGGTGCTTTTTATTTACTCTTTATTTGTATCAACTAACTGATTATTCTTATATAGTCTGTTACTGTGCCCTTGATAGAGTCAGTTATTCACATCAAACATTTTTCACCTTGTTACAGCTATAAAGGCTGTGTGTATCAAAAACAGAGTGTTTCATTTACCAGGCCATATCAGAAGCACAGAGAAAAAAGAAAAATAAATACAGCACCGCTCTTCCTCAGGCCTGTCTTTCATCTCCTCAATTCCCTAATAACCCCAGTGTGTCACATGCATATTCAAAAAGATTACTCTGGGAAGACTGGGGAGAACTCAAAAACTCCCAGGTGGTTGAATTAACTTCACTTGGCTGTCTGTACACTTTAAACCTACCCTGGAGAGGAAATAAATTTTCTATTTTCTCCTGATTTCATACTAATTCGTACTAATTCCCACACTTCTTTCTCACTGGATAAGCACATCTTGCAAATGCTATAAATGTAAATGTAAACAGGAAACACTATAAAAATTTCTGAAAGATTTATACAACTACAAATTATTACAGGCAAATTAGAATTTATAAATTGATTTATATCTACTTCATCCACACTATATGGCCAAAAGTTTGTGGACACCTGACCATTACACCCATATGTGCTTGTTGTCCAAATCCACATATTTCCCCAGATTGAGGAATAATTCCAACAACAATAATTACATATTTTCTAACAGTTTGAGGAAGGCCCACATATGAGTGTGATGGTCAGGTGTCCACATACTTTGGTATGTTATATCCATATCTGCTAAAAATCAGGAAAGATTTGGCTGATCATAACCATATATTTAATGCAACATGTTCATGCAGTCTGAGGAGGGTGTAGAGAGCCATTGCTCATTTATTAGGTTCAGGCAATCCTGAATCTTTCTTCTTTATGTGGGCAAAAACTTTTTCAATTAATTTTCTTAATGCAAGGAGCTGTTGAAAAGTATAACCTGCATGCTAAATAGTGTTTGGACCACAATTACTACTGTTCACTGCAATATTTTATTTCTTAATTCTTATTATTATGAATAGCCTCTGACCACTGACTCTATATTTATTTTCTCCATATGGCCTTCAATAAACTAAACAAACACAGTGATTTCAGAGCGTTATAACCTTCAGTGGCACCTTTTCTTTAAGCATCCAAAATGCTGCCTCTTCTTCGACAGACCTTTATTGAGTCTACAAATTAGTTTTGACTACTGATTTTTAAGGCAAATTCTAAAGCCAAAAGGATAACAAAATACAACTCTCTTATGTGTGGTCTACCAATGCCAATAGAAGAATCCAAGTTTTGACTAGATTAAACACCAAATGTGAATTCCTACCAACCTGGTACTGAAGTAAAGTCACAGTTTCATCAGAAAGGAAACTTTCATAACCCTCCTGGATGGAGAGAGGTAGATCCTGGTAGAATACTTGCACATTGCCCTGTTATGTTTAATAAGGGATCAACATTCCATAACATGACATAAAAAGCATGAACTTACATTTGAGGAATTCTAAAGGACAGAATTGCATAAAGTGCTCAAAAATTATCTTAATGCCCAAAAATGTAGCAAGGTTGGAGGTCAGTTATAATCTAATCTGAAATTCAAACTTGTCCTATCTGGCTTGTAGTCATTATTAGCAACATAATGAGTATGTGCATACACTTTCCATGAGATAAAGAGCCTCCTCTGGAAACAAGCACTGCTTTCCTTGATCAGAAAATCCCATTGTCTGCCAAAATTTTCCCTGTAACAGAACATTATAGTTTATAGATGCTGTCATTGCCATGCAGAAAAATAACTTGGCCTTAGCAGTTTTCCCCCAATCATTTTAAATTAGTTTGTACTTTTCTAGCAACAAATGTGAAGAGTGAGTTACAAGATGCTGTCTCAATTAACAGAACAAAAGCATGAATTAACAGTTAACAAAATTAATTCTTCTTTGGTGGAACTTACTGCTGGAGACTGCAGCTTCACTAGCTTTTCCTCAGGGATCCAATCCGCATTCACAAGGTTCCCGCTACACATGAGGGAAAAGAATAAATCAACCAGGAATAAATGAGACAAATATCACAATTTTATATTTGGCTGTGCATCTGTGGAATAACAACACTGAGCATCAGTAATGCAGCTGGACCTAAACTGATTTAAACTCAGTTGTGAAATTGAGTCTATTGGTTTCTATCACCATGATCAAATTAAGTCAATTGGTTTTTATTGTCATTCCTCTATATACCCTGTACACATTGGAATAATATTTCACTTCCCCAGGAACATGGTGCAACATATAATACAGTGGCACTACACATAAGAATAAATACAGTAAAGTGCAAATACACAACTTTGTTAGATGAGTGCAAACAATAAAATACAGTCAGGTCCATAAATATTGGGACAGTGACACAGTTTTGGTAATTTTGCCTCTGTACACCACCACAGTGGATTTGAAATGAAGCAGTCAAGATATGACTGAAGCGTAGACTTTCAGCTTTAATTCAAGGGGTTTAACAAAAATATTGCATTAACCGTTTAGGAATTACAGCCATTTTTTACAGAGTTCCTCCATT
>CM040466.1:17991996-18005721 GCA_022758105.1 Pangasianodon gigas
CAGCTACCAAATGCAAATTCAACACTTGGAATCAGCTCCAGACCGCTTTTATCTCGTTAATTTATCATGATATAAGGAGGAAACAGGCCACAGCTGGCCATGAAACTGCTTATCAGTCAATTGTCCCATTACTTTTGAGCCTGTGAAAATGGAGGAACTCTGTAAAAAATGGCTGTAATTCCTAAACGGTTAATGCAATTTTTTTGTTAAACCCCTTGAATTAAAGCTGAAAGTCTACGCTTCAGTCACATCTTGACTGCTTCATTTCAAATCCACTGTGGTGGTGTACAGAGGCAAAATTACCAAAACTGTGTCACTGTCCCAATATTTATGGACCTGACTGTATACTGGCCTTTATGGGACACCTAAGCTTTATTTATATTTACAATAGCAATGTTGACTTGTGTGACAGGCGGGGCAAGGTTTTCCGAAGGTTGTAACAGGGACAAAGGTGAGGGTTAATTAATGAGTGGGTTTAAATGACTGCACTCATGTAGGTATAAGGGCACCTAGTCACAGTCTGCTTTCATCAGTCAACAGCAATTTCATTCCATAGCCTAAAAGAACAAGTCCTTTTTATTCCCTAACCCACATAGCTCAGAGGAGAGATGCTACAATGACATGTACTCTCTCATGTGTTCAGTTGTAGACCACAACAATGGCCTGTCTAAAGGGCGATGGTGTTGTCTGGATGTTACAGGTGGGAGACTGCTACACCAACTAGAAAAACTCTGCCAGATTGTGAAGGCATGTGCTGTGCAACACAACATGGCACAGCAGAATGGGCTCCCCCTCTTCATCTCTGACCGACAAATCGATTAACCAATTCACATCTCTACCCACAAGACGAGTAATCTTCACATGTGAGACTGCGTGAAGATGTCATGCTTCGATTGTGAATAGCTGATTCAATAATTGATTCATATTTGCAGGTGGTAACCAGGCTGGAGAAGAGACTGATTCAGCTGCATACATTTTCAAAAAGATTGAGATTTATAAAGCAGAACTGCATGCAGATGTGTACACAAGGTTTTACAGATCTGCATTTTTTGTTCACTCCATTTCCCAGTGTTTGTGCACAAGCACACTTTCACTCTGGAATCCACGAAAAGTTTTATAAAGGAGGCCCCTGGTTTCTAACCTTTCTAGCCAGTGGGTGAGCTATGCTTTTTAAAAAAAAAAAAAAAAAAAAAGTGCACCTGGGTCTCGTCTTCTTCTTGCAGCTTTGCGAACTGTTACAATTTGCTATTGTAAATAAGTATCCCATAAGTGGGACCCTGTGGTCACCCTACTAGACATTTCAAATGAAATGGATTACTGAAAACCTGTAGACATTTAGAACCTATGATAAAACATGACTGTTTGCAGGTTAAACACACAAACTATGAGTACTGTGTCACTCACACTCGCTCCACTCGTTCCTCTGTCACAAGCATCCAGTGCTCGTCAAGGGTCTTCTGCAGACATGCCATTTGCTGCACAGAGTCGTTTGGTAAAAACTCTTTTTGTCCCCTCACAGGAATCTTATGACTTTGGCTCCGTCTTTGAAATAGTTCTGGTGAACTGTAAGGGAAAGCATGGGACAGTAAGTAATAAACAAACAAACAAAAATAAATAAATGGCTACAAGACTTTGGGTATACTAACAAAAAAGAATTTATACTCCAACAAATCACAAATGTAACCCACCAATGTAAATAAAAAAAAAATTCTGAGTTTGCAAGACCTAGTGTGTTTCAGATGCAGTTTACATATATTTTGGTGATGGATATGACACATATTCCATGTAAAGACTAAAACTTTTATTTCTAGTCAAATATTTTATTTCTGTTCTCATCAACGGCACTGGCCCTAACTGCACGATCAATTCAATTCCATTTTATTTGAATAGCACTTTTAACAATTGACATTGTCCCAAAGCAGCTTTACAGAAATATATAAATTTGTACATAAATTTTAAATTTATAAATCCCTAAATTCCCTAAAAAAATCCGTAAAAATAAATATCCCTAAATTTAAACAATTTTGCCTTCTGCAAGCTGTGCAGTAAAAGTTATATCAGACAAGTTATTGTGTGTGTATTTACAGATAAAGAGAGAGCAAGAGAGGGTGCTGGCTAGTATGCTATTGGCTTGTGCAAAGCAGGAGAAGCTTGTTTTTTAAAAGCAAGCTTTTTTCTTCTTTTTTCCAAGGAGGGAGTGGGGTCTTGATTAAGATTAAATGTTAAGTACACCTTATGTACTACAAGCTGTATTTTATGACAAATAGCCAACTTTACTTTGCAGTCTGTTGAAATTATTGTTCAATATGCAGACATATCAAATCGAGAACCTCGTACTGAACAATAAGATACACTGTATTGTTTCAGTCTTAGACAAAACCACTGTAAATGGTCATCGTTACCTCATTGTTGATTACACATCAAATTACTAGTGACAATATTATTGGTTTTAATCTTTTGGTTAACATTGTTTCAGCCTCGTTTATGTTCATAAAAATCACAGAGCAACATACAATTCTGGTTATTCTCTACTTACTGCTGGTGGCTGTTTCTATAATGTTTACATGGATTTTCTGATCTGAAAAATCTAAATTCTTCTCCTTCAAGAAGCCCTCACCTTAACTAACTAACATGGCAGTCGCACTCATTTGTGTTAATTAGAACTTACATGCACAGTGAATGAGAAGAACTCCAGCAGAAACAAAGTGGAATAAGGTGGATATCGTACAAGTAAGCTAGCTGGTAAACATTCGGATAGGTGTTCTCAATAGTAAAAGCAGTAAAAGTAAAAGCACCCAAAAAGCATCCGTCCCACAATCTACCTGTGGTTTGCTATCATGAACCCTAGCACCATCTTATGGGCCACTCCTTTACTCTATTAGTGCAAGGGGCAAGGGAAGAGTCAACACTCAGGAGCAGAACCTACCCATAAATCAATGTGATCTGCCCGAATTTCATTTGCACAAAAAACATGTAAGCCTGAGCAAATAATAAAATACTTTGAATGAATTACATAAGATTTGATTTCCTTTCAGGGTTTATTTAGCAAGCTACTCTGTTTAACCAAATTTCAGAACAATTGGACTTTCGGTTTCTGAGAAACAGCTTTTTCAAATCAACTCTGTCCCCTTTCCAATGCTTCTGCTCCAAATCTTGCATATCACCTCAGAATCCTTTGCCATACATTTCAAGTTTTCTCTAATTCTGTGCAAGCATTCACAAAGTACAGCTAAATCAGCTCCACCCTACTCGGGTTGATTGGCATGTGGTGGCCATACTGTTTACAAATTTCAACATGTTTTGATTGTTAAGGTTCACACTTTTCTGAGTATATTGACAAATATGCGACAACCCGACAAAATTCTTAGGACTAGTTCGCAAAAGTAGGTTTTGCATATTATGCAAATAATTGTAAATTGGATTGGGTGGAGCTAAATGACACAAATGTTAAATTTATATGGGTTGAGCAAAGGAATCATCATTAACAAGAAATTTCACTGTGCCTCTTATTTTCCAGGAGATATGCTAATTTTTGTAAACAAAAACATGAACAGTGCCCCCCTAGTGGCCAATTTGAGTGAGATTGCATCTGATAGTAGTGAGTTAATTTTCAAAACTACCATTCAAGTTTTGTGACAATAGGTCAATGTTAACATGTCAAATGTCTGCTGAAATCTGATTGGCCGATGACAGCAATGTTTTTTAAGTAATTAAAACCTTGTCCTCAGAACCTTGTCCTATACTGTATATGCCTTTCAGGTTTCATTTGGATGCACACAAACATTCATGATTTAAAGAAAAAGGATTTTGAACATACAACTTCCAGTTCTCGAGATATAGGAGAAAACGTAAATGCTTGTGGTATAGCACCACCATCGGGCTGATGATGGTCCCTTTACTTTGCTCAGTAACAGTGGGAATTCTGCACTATTTGACAAAGTTTGGTGTTTCTACGACTTACAGTTTGGACTGCCCATCGTGTTTTAGCAAAGAATCAGAATAATTATAAGAAAAAGAAAAATCATAATTCCAATAGGGTTACAAGCACTTCATGCTTGGACACCTAATAAAACATCATAGAAATCAGACAACGATATAGTGTTGCCTGTTGCACTAATAATAATAATAATAAGAAGAAGAAGAAGAAGAAGAAACTATACAGTGCCAGTAGGGTATATAGCCTTGATATAGCCTTCAAATAAGATATTTGGAATATTTTTTTGTTAAGGGTATTCTGAAAGAATATGGAAAAAAGCTTTATAGGGAATATGGAATTTTTTTTTAGTTTTATTCAATTAATGTAGTGCAGCCAACCATAACAAAATATGGCTTCAATAATTTGCTTTTGTATGATGTGCAAGCTACAAAACACTCCAGGTACACTATACGGCCAAAAATATGTGGACACCTGACCAATCACACCCATATGTGCTTGTTGAACATCCCATTCCTCCTTTACTGTCATAATAACCTCCACTCCTCTGAGAAGGATTTCCACTAGATTTTATAGCATTGGCTGTGGAGATTTGTTCCCATTCAGCCACAATAACTTTAGTGAGGTCAGGCACTGATGTTGGATGAGAAAGCCTGGTGTGCAGTTAGCGTTCCATTTCATCCCAAAAGTGTTCAGTGGGGTTGATGTCAGGGCTCTGTGCAGGCAACTCAATTCTTCCATTCTAATCTTGGCAAACCATGTCTTTATGAACCTCACTTTGTGCACAGGGGCATTGGAACAGGTTTGGACCACTTAATTCCAGTTAAGGGAAATCTTAAAACTACAGCGTACAAAGACATTCTAGACAATTGTGTGCTTCTAACTTTGTGGCAATAGTTTGGGGAAGGCCCACAAATTGGTGTTGAATGTCAGGTGTCCACATACTTTTGGCCATATAGTGTATGTATGTGTGAGTTCGCTTGGTTTGCTGGAGCACGAGCTGAACTGGTCAAGTTGGTTGGCTTTGTTTGTAGTTGTAATTTTTTTTTTTCAGCTTCCTTATTAATTAAATAAGGTGATTAATAAACGTTTGAGATTTTTAATTATCGTACTGCTTTCTGATATCTTCCTTGTCTGATATGCATTAGTATTGGTACTTCATAAATTCCTACCGTCTATTAGCACTTATAAATTTGGCCTTTCTTTTCAGCAGGAAATGTTTTAAACCATAAAATTAACATTAAGAAAGCATCCTGATCATCCTGTACCAGTGAATAATTCCAGTGAATAATCTTCTGCCCTGCCAGAATCTCACAACAACATTATAAAGCCTGTTGTGTTTGTACCCTCAACAAAACTGAATGGCAGAAAATTTTTGGTTCATTCACATACAATGGATATAAAATTCTACACACCTCTGATAAAATAGCAGATTTTTGTGATGTAAAAAAAAAATGAAACCAAGATAAATCAGAACTTTTTCCACCCTCAATGTGAAATTACAACATAAAAATTATGTGAAAAACAATCAAAAGTTTTTAGGGAAAAAAGGAAAAATAAAAAACTTACAGTAACACACCCCTAAACTAATACTTTGTTAAAGCACCTTTTGATTATATTACACCACTCAGTCTTTTTGGTTAAGAGTCTTTCAGCGTGGCACATCTTGACTTGGCAATATTTTCCCACTCCTTCTTGCAAAAACATTCTAGATTAAATTGTAAGGGCATCGCCTGTGCACAGCCTGCTTCAGGTCACTCCATAGATTTTTAGTTGGATTCAGATCTGGGCTCTGGCTAGGTCATTCAAAAAACATTGATCTTTTGGTTAAGCCATTCCTTTGTTGATGGCTGTCGTGCTGAAAGGTGAAATTCCTTTTCATCTTCAGCTTACTAGCAGACACCTGAAGGGTTTGCACTAAAATCGACTGGTATTTGTAGCTATTCATGATTCCCTCCACCTTGATAAAAGCCCCAGTTCTGGCTGAAGAAAAGCAGCCCTAAAGCATGATGCTTCAACCACCATGCTGCACCGTAGGTATGGTGTTCTTTTTGGTGATTTTTTTGCACCAAACATACCTTTTGGAATTGGTCTCATCAGACCAGAACACATTTTTCCACATGGTTTGTGGTCATTTAGTTGAGCTTGGATTTTTTTTGTGAGAAGGGGCTTCCGTCAAGCCACCCTACCCCATAGCCCAGACATGTGAGTGAATGTCGTCACATGCAGAGAGTAATCAGTACGTCAGATATTCCTGCAGCTCCTTTAATGCTGCCGTAGGTCTCTTGGCAGCCTCAATGGTAAGTTTTTGTCTTGTCCTTTTAAAGATTTTCGAGAGATGTCCTGTTCTTGGTAATATTACTGTGGTGCTCCATTTTCTCTATTTGTTGATGATGGCCTTTATGGTGTTCCATGGTACATCTAATGTTTCAGAAATTCTTTTATGCCCCTCTCCAGATTGATACCTTTCAACAAGTGAGATACCATGAATGCTTTGTAAGCTCTTTGTGGACCATGGCTTCAACAGTTGGAGGAAACCAAGAGGATGTGAAAAAAATCTTACAGAATCTTTTTTCACTTAATTTTTAACTTAATCATTGAGAGTGGAAAAAGGTCTGACATGATTTATCTTGGTTTCATTTTTTCTACATCACAAAAACCTGCCATTTTAAAAGGGGTGTGCCACCTGCACCACCCATTTGAATACCGGCATGTTTTGGACAGTGGGAGGAAACTGGAAAACCTAGGGAACAGCTGTGCAAACACGAGAACATGCACAGAAACTCCACAAAAAGACTAACCCAAGCTCAGGATTAAACACCTAGAGCTGCAAGGTAGCAATGCTACCTGTTATGCCACTGCACTGCCCTTGCACATGTGGTACCAAGTCCAAATTCAACATTTGACATTTTGGAAAAAAATAAGTAGGCAACATAGATAAAACTGTTAAGAGGGAGCTTTGTACGTGCCTGCAGCTTACTAGCTTTGGTGAAACAACCTCCATGAATAGATTTTAAAACCACTTTCACTCCTATTCCATTGTATATGGAGACTCAGTGTTTGCCAGTTTGAAAGAAACTACCCTTGTGATATTCTGCGGAATAGTAATTAACGTTTATCAATTTAAACTGCTCACATTTTTAACCTGAAATATCAGCTAAAATCACGAATTTACTAATGTAAAAAAAATGTAAACACATGACAGTATGCAAGACCACAAAGTGCAAATTAACAACAGTGTTAGATGAGTGCAGGACAAAAGATAAACAGAAAAATATGCGCAGAACAATAAATGCACAGAAAATTGGCTGTAAACTAAACTATTGAATAGTGTAGGAGCACAAAGTATTGCAGCAATATTGGCAGCAAGACGTGTTCCATAAATGTAGTGTCTGACACAGCTTTGTAGAGTGCAGGTGTGCAATGTTTTGGAGTCATACTGGGTTAGGTATTTGACTAGCCAAGGTGAGAGTTGGGAGGCAGCAGTGCATTGAGTAATCTGACTGCCTCAGGGAAGAAACTGAGGAATCTTCTGGTTCATCTCCTCACTGTATGCTGACTCATCATTGTTACTGATGAAGTTCACAACTGTAGTGTCATCAGCAAACTTGATGATGTGATTTGAGCTGTACTTTGTAGCACAGTGATGTTTCAGCAGGGTAAACAGCAGTGGACTGAGCACACAGCCCTGGGGAGTGCCGATGTTCAGTGTGGTGGTAGTGGAGGTGGTGTTGCCGATCCTGATGGACTGCAGTCTCCCTGTCAAAAAGTCCAGGATCCAGTTGCAAAGGGAGGTGGTCAAACCTAGCAGGCTCAGCTTTCTTGATTGTGTCAAATGCTGTACTGAAGTCTAAGAATAGCATCCTTACATAATTGTCCTTTTTGTCCAGGTGAGTCAGAGAAAGGTGGATGTTAGCAGATATGGCATTCTCTTTTGAGTGGTTAGGACGGTAGGCGTACTTAGTAGACAGTAGCTGGGTCCAGTATAGTTGGAAGACTGCTCTTTATGCATTTCATGACTAGCTGCTCGACTAGTACAACAGGCCGGTAGTCATTCAGGCAGGACAAAAAAGATTTCTTTGGCACAGGGATGATAGTGGTCGCCTTGAAGTGCACAGGGACGACTGATTGGCTCAGGGAAATCTTGCTGTAAGTCTGTAAGGACAAGATGTCTATAAGCTGATCAGCACATTCCCTGAGTAGCCGGCCAGGTATGTTGTCAGGAGCAGCAGCATATGAGCTATCCTGTAGAAACTTATGTACTATGTGTGGGTAAGAACAGGATTATGGAAACTGTGATGCAGCTGTAACTGTAGTCGTGGAGGAACCTAAAGTGTAGCTTATGGGGGTGTGAAGTGATTAAGTTGGATAAAGATCAGAATGGCGAACAAATCACCACATGCAGGTTTCCCACTCTTTTTAAGACATCATTTTCCAGGACACAGCTAGTGTGATCAACAGGCATCACATCCCTTACTAATATGTTCCACTTTGTAGAAGTTTGATTTAAAAGACATGCAGTCTATAGCTACAGCTTATCTATTAAATCAGCCTTTGGATGATGACAGATTGATTATAGCCTAATATATAAAAAAACTAAGCATTCGGATCTTCAGTAAGATCTTAAGTTCACTTCATTAACAACCAACCTACAATTTACATGGACACTGAGAAAGTCATCATTTTAGATTTTTGTTCAAAACATAAAAATTAGCAGCAAAAAGCATCTGGCACCTTCTTTACTTAAAATTGAACATAAAAAGGCTTAAAGTGACATATCATCTGTGACCACAACTCACAATTGTTGCACTAAAAATGAATTTCAGCACAGTCTCTTAACACTCTCTTACAGATTTCCCAAAGCTTTTTCAAGAGTTGCTAAATGTTCCTTTTACTCTGTAACACTTTTGCAATAAGCATTTAATTTGCAGTAATGTGAAGTCCTGTCATATAATTCCCCTTTAGCGAACACTGCACCTTCCAGCCCGCAGTGCGGATTTCAGCACAAATGTGCCTCCTTGTCTTTTGTTTTGATTGATCTGACTTTGGGGATGATGTAGTTACTCTACCTTCTGGCTTTGGGGATGATATCATCACTCTGCCTCCTGACTTGCAAGGCTGTCGTCCCTCCGCGTCGCTGCTCTGCTGTCTGCCTAACGTCCCTGTTCTGCCTGCTGAATCCAGTAAGATTTGGCTCTGCCATGGCTGTTGCTGATCTCCCCACCACCACGGATGTCGTTTCCCCCCCTCTGGCCCTGCCAATGATGCTGCTCTGCCTCCCTGTTCTGCTGAGGACATCATTCTTCCTGTGCAAAGCCTGCCTGGGGAACCCTGGCAGCTAATGGATGCTCTTTGACTATACTGTAGGATACTGTAAGATAATGCCACATTACTTTTTGGAAGTTTCTCATGGTTGTTAAAGCATTCCTGCACTACTGGCCACACTTCTATTGCTAGCTCAGCAATCAAGTCATCCACCCATTGGCCGCAGAACTTAAGGGGAAATGTTGCTGTTTTGGTAACCTCAATGAATCCATCACAATTGGCAGGTGAGTTATGGAATAACTGCCAAAAACCTCTTAGTACATCTATCATCCATGCACAATATGCAAGCCAGAGCTTCCCAGGTTAACAATTCTTGGTGCATCTGGGTCTGCTTGGTTTTTGTCCTCTTGAAGCATCCGAAGAAACTTCCAATTCACCATGGGGCCATCCACTGATATCTGTAGGAACCTCTTAGGATCAAGGGGTGGCAGGATTCACCTAATGTTCTCAAAAAGCTTCTCTGCTTCAAAGTCCCATGATCTTACAATCAAAATATTGCACAGCTACCTTCCCCTCACATTCACTCCAGTACCGCACAACATCCAACTCCTCTTTCTCTGTCATTTTATTTAAGCAGTCAAAGGACACTGCATAGCGCTGTACATTTCATGTCATTGATCAGCTGTTCTTTGAAATATAGAAACAAACCAAAACAGACAAGTTAAGCAGATTTTGTTGCATCACGTAAAAATGTTAGGCAATCTTACTGTCTGGGAACATCTGACAGAATGGCCAAGATATCAGAGCTGGAGTTAGAATAGTGACATGACCATCTTTGATGACCTTGCAAATCTATACTTCTACACTGTAAAAAAAAAATTGCAGTTTTACAGAATTTTTACTGTTAATTTTTACAGATTTTTCCTGTATTTTTGAAATACACAGAATATTATTAATTTTACAAAAATATACTGTGAATTTACATGTCTACGGTAAAATACCACGGAAAGTTTGTAACTGTGAATTAAAAAAATGGAAATTTTATGGTTAAAGAAATTTTTGTTCTTTTCACACTAAAGGACTGTATCAGAATTTCACAAATATTTATTTTTTATTTAACAGATAAAATGTTAAATTCTAGTTGTATACTGGGAATACATTTTAAAATAAGATACAATTAGTGACAATTAACAATAAAAAATAATGGTTCTATAATTTTACATAGATTTGTTTCATATTTGACAGGCATCTTTTATTATTATACGTAGATGTTTTCACAACAAAACGTTGAATAAATGTGGTTTTATTAGTGTATAATGTCTAATCTAACATTCCTAGATGCTTAGGAATCTCGAAATCTATGCACTGCTTTCTATCTACATTAACCAAAATCATTTAAATATGGATGAAATACAGTTTACGTAGGACACGGATGCATCAAAATAAACGCAATCTGAAAATCGGAACATTATTTAATATACTTTCTGTCAGGTGACATCGTTCCTATCACAGCAAACCCACCTATCAGAGCCACCTGACAGAGGTCAAAAACCGTAGATTATCAGGAGCTCTGCTGCTGTCCTAAACTCAGGTTTGAACAATAACCGCAGCGCTCGGGGGGAGGAGTTTTCGATGGAAAGCGCGGGCGATGGGAATAACTACATGGTACGCGGGAAAGAGGTAACGGGACATTACTTACAGAGGCGCCATTCTAAAAGTTTCGATATTTTGGAAGAGAACATGGGGATTGAATAACCAGCAGTGGAGGCAAATTTTGGAAAATTTTTAGACGCGAAACATTCTGAAATTGTTGTTTGAAAAATAGCAGCGGCTAACTTTGTGGGAGGAAAAACGAACATCTAAAGGACGGGCACAACGGCACACTGCAGCTGCAAGGCAAGTATACTGAACTCGTGTTAGTAGCATTAGTTTTCTAGTTATATACCGCTGTGACTTTTAATTTTCTTTAGCCTGGCAAAGGCACTAAATCTTTATTTCATGTCGTATTGCATATAGTAAGCAAGTGTTAGCTAACTATAAGCTATTAAGCCACCCAACTCACTCATCTCGTGTTGGTGGAGCGTTAGCATGCTAGCATATGCTATAGCTAATGTAATACTACTGAGGTGGTCTAATTGTTTTTCCAATTTAGCTGCCTACAATTGATAGTGTTTAATATTCATATTTTCTTGGATATTTGCAGATTTTCTTAATTAACATGTACCAAGCACTGACATAAACTTGTCTTTTTCTCTGCAGATAAGTTGTGTGAGTTGTTAAGGGGTGAGCTCAAATGGTGAGTCTTGTGCTATAGTTAAAGATGTTCAAAGATTATACCTGTCATAGTTGTGGTGTTTCTGTGAAAACCCTAAAAGGTTATGTGCATCATCAAGAGCTACACAGAAATGAGGCACATTACCAGTTTGTATGTTGTATACCAGTTTGCAAGTCTCACTTCAGAAATTACAATACTTTTAAGTGTCATATTTTCCGCCATCATCGGCAGTCATCTTCTGTGTCACAGTGTGAACCTCTGCAGGGACCCTTTATATGTGATCTTCCTAACCGTCAGAAACAGCTGATTGATCTTAAAGTTCTTTTGTTTCACCACAAATCTCACATTTCAAAAAGAGAGGAGAGTCGTTGCCCATTCAAAAACTGATAACACTTTTTCAGTGAAAACATCTTTTACATCCCACCTATCTAGGAAGCACAAACACACTACATCTCTGCATATCTCTAGTGCATACTATGCCTCAGTTCCTAGTGAGTCTCAGTCCTGTATTGGTGAAAGCCTGTCAGATGAAGCAGCAGTTGATGATGGACCTGAGGAGGATATACTGGACCCTGCACAAATGAAAAGTTTATATATGAGAAATCTATGCATGTTTTACATGAAGTTGCAGGGGAAGCACCTTCTCCCTTCCTCCACAGTACAGTTAATTGTAGAAGAAATTAATAGTCTCAGTGGAGTGTGCCAGCAGTACACAAAAAATCAACTGAAATTATGAAAATTGATGAAAACAGAAATGAGCAATATGCTCAGTATATTCCCATAAAAGATACATTAAAAGCTCTGCTGAACGATCCTGCTGTGTGGAAAGAATGTTGTATATATGGGAATGAGAGTACACATCCTATTTTAAACGATGTGTGTGATGGATCGGTATTCAAATCCAATCCTCTGTTTACAGAGCCAGGTGCCACCTTAAAGGTAATACTTTATCAAGATGCATTTGAGGTGGTTAATCCCCTTGGCTCTGCAAAGAAAAAACACAAAATGCTTGGGGTCTACTTCACTCTAGCAAACTTTGATCCTTTTCATCGATCCACTGTTGACAACTTGCAGCTTTTGCTTTTGTGCAGAGAAGCTGATTTCAAACATTTTGGCCATGAGAAAGTGTTCTCTCCAGTGGTATCAGATCTTAAAGAACTGGAGACAAATGGACTGAATGCACATGGAAACATTGTGAAGGCAACAGTCTTTTGCATTTCAGGCGATAATTTGGGTTCGCATAATATTGGTGGGTTCACAGAAAACTTTAGTACATGTCACTATTTCTGCCGCTATTGCCATATAACTAGAAGTGAGCTAGACAATTTGGAACACCAGGCTCCAATCCGCACAATGCAAGACTACAATGACACTGTTCAAGAGGTGCAAAGTGGTGATGCATGTGAAGTCAGAGGTTTGAAATTTAACGCTGTCTTTAATTCTCTGGCATTTTTTCATGTCTGCCAGCCAGGCCTCCCACCCTGTATTGGCCATGATTGGTTTGAGGGTGTAGTGGCAGCTGACCTTGCCATTTACCTCAACTACTTTGTCAAGGTGAAGAAATTCTTCACATATTCACAACTAAATCGTAGGATCAGGCAGTTTAGTTACCAAGGATCTGACCGTAATTCTATACCCTCAGAAGTTTCTGAAAAGGGTGTAAAACTAGGTGGCCAAGCAACAGAAAACTGGTGTCTGCTGAGGCTTCTACCTGTTATAATCGGTGAAAAGATCACAGATACAGAGAATCAGGTATGGCAGCTGACTGTCCAACTGAAAGAGGTAGTGGAATTGATTTGTGCCCCTAAAATATCAGTACCTCAGGCTGCTTTGCTCAATGTTCAGATCCGTGACTATCTAGAGGGAAGGAAAGAGTTGTTTCCTACACACAAACTGAAGCCAAAGCATCATTACCTCACTCATTACCCTGCATTGATACTGAAATTTGGCCCACTAATGCAGTTATGGACAATGCGGTTCGAAAGCAAGCATTCATACTTCAAAAGATGTGTACGAAGAACACAAAATTTCAAAAATGTATGTCAAACACTTGCCAGGAACCACCAGTTGCTACAAGCATACCTACATTCAGGTTCCTTTTTTGCACCTTTATTGGTGGTGAAGAACTCCACTCCTTTCCATGCTGAACTGTACAGTAATGCAGTGCGCACTGCTGTAGGACCAACCTTGGTCAAGGAACCCAATATTGTGGCAACTACAGAGGTACAGTGGAAAGGCACTGTGTACAAAA
>CM040466.1:18013386-18023914 GCA_022758105.1 Pangasianodon gigas
GTATTTCAAACACATATTGCCCATGTATGACGAGGTCTACCATAAAAATAATTATACCACTTAAAAGAGCATGTTTTAATCAGCAAATTCACAAAATATGACTTGGTAGTTGGTACTATGAAGGCAAGCTATATTAAGGTATCAGATATGCCATGTATTACTACAATACTACTAACAATACTTTTTTGTTTTAAGGCATATAATATTATATATACAAAAGTCTGAGACCACACTGAAAATTTTTATTTAAAGGTGGAAATAAACAGGGGATTTTAGAGTTTTGAAATATTTTAATTATTTAAAGAAAGCTAATGTTCAGTATCTTGAATATTTAATATTCAAGATTCTGTACTATTTCTATGTCCCCTATTTAAATGTAAGCAAATTTATGATATTGACCATGTTATCTGCTTTGTACAAAAGGTCAGATTTTCCTCATGCCTAATCTCTTCTATTGAAGCACGGGTTCATATGACATGCTGATGGATTTGAGCTAAAATGGATCATAAGGTTTTGCACAAACTTGTGGAGTTCATGCCAGCTCAAGATCATGACAACAGGGCTCAGTAGTTTGTTCGTCTTTGTTGCAAACACTTGATGCTCCACTGGAGAAATGCTCACTTGTACTGAAGACTATCACAAATTGGATTACGTAAAAAATCTCAATAGGTACGCTTATTCATAATCAGTTGTACATGTAAAGTGTGTATTTTCACCAATTATTGCATTATATATATTGATTTTGTAGGACTTTCAGAATCCTAACTTTTAGCAATTTCAGATGACTTAATGAGCCTACACACATTCATTACATGTCCAGTTGATTATGGATTTGTAAACAAAATGTGTTAATAAAAGTAGAATCAGGAGTGATTGTTATCCTATTATATGAAAACAGACACTGCCAAAGAGGCCAAGAGTGGGAAAATGGATTTATGTGGATTAAAAAGCAGACTGGGATAAAATATAAATAATATGTCAGCAATAAGCAGAAAGTATATCTATATGATTGAGATAATAATGAGTACAGTTTTAAAGGCAGCAAAAAGGTAAGGGAAATAAAAAGGTAGTGCCTTGGTGGACAGAGGACACATGGTGCAATAAAGCAAAATCTAGGAAATCTTACATTAATTCCAATTTCACAAAATTACAAATCATGTTCAACTACACATTAATTGTATTAAGACGCATGTTCTTCCACACAAGCGCAAAATAGGGGATCTAGATTTATGTTTCTATAGCTAGACACTAATCTAATCTGTAAAATTGCATTATATGGAAGATAATATATGGTATCATCCATATAATGCCATTTCACAGATTAGTCAAAAATTTCACATTAGACTTGTAATGTGTTGAGACTTGTGTGGACTTCATCATAGACCTGAAATCAAGTGGTCTCCATCATGTGTTTCTACCTAGACACATTTCTACAGGCCAATAATACAACTATAATCTAACTGTAACCAAATTTAACAGATTAGCTAAATGTTTGACATGTTCAAATGCACATAAATTGTATTTCTTTAACACAGGGATGAAGTGGCCAAATCAACAATTTGGTACATTCTTAAAAAGAAGGAATGCACTGGGGAACTCAGCAACACCAAAAGGCCTGGAAGACCACAGAAGACATCTAAAGGGGATGATCACAGTATTCTTTCTTTGGCGAAGAAAAACCCCGCAAGTCAAGAACACTCTTGAGAAGGTAGGCATATCATTGTCCAAGTCTACAGTCAAGAGGCACCTTCATGAATGTAAAGAAAGAGGGTTTACCCCCAGATGCAAACCACTGGTAACACTCAAGAACAGAAAGGCCAGATTAGACTCTGTTTAAAAAAAAAAAAAAAAAATTCTAAAAAAGTCTGCCCAGTTCCAGAACAAAATTCTTTGGGTTCCAGACTTCACGCAGTCATTAAATATAATCCTTATATTTATAATTATGTTAGTTTGTCCAATTACCTTTGAGCCTGTGAAAATGGAGGGACAAGGTTAAAAAAATGGCCATAATTCCTAAATGGTTAATGCAATATTTTTTAAACCTCTCGAAATAAAGTTGAAAGTCTACACTTCAATCACATCTTGATTGCTTCATTTCAATTCCATTGTGGTGGTGTACAGAGGCAAAATTACGGAAATTATCACTATCCAAATACTTATGGACACGACTGTAACTGTCACCCCAGCTCTGGGCCCCAAGAAATGTAAAAACCATCAACATGAATGCAAGAAATGCAGCAAATACAGTTGCAAAGCACATGTCATTGAGAGTACACATACACAAAAATGAGACTAAATGAATTTGTTAGGTTAGGAAATTAAATGTTGATTTTATTTATTTATTTTTTCACTCAGGCACTGTTCATTTTGTCTCATAATGATACTGAATCTTAAATGTGTAATACTTAAAAAGCAAATATCATGGCTAAACTTTGACATAGTAGTCTAGCCTATCAGTCTTTGATAATCACTCAAGGTCTCTGGTCTACAGTACCCCAAATAAAACATAGACTGCTTATTTTACTCAAAAACGAGTGGTATAATTTCATGTAAGTGAGGCCATTTAATAAAGGAAAGTAAACCTTGTGCTAATGACTAAAAAACTGGTTGCTTAAAATGTGGAATACAATAATAGGTGATAAATATTTATTTCAAAATGCTTTATAAACAGGGGCCCGACTCTGACCGAATTTTTTTTTTACCGAAAACACCAAAGATGGAAGTCTGCCAAGAACACAATGGTTAAAAACGAAATAAGATGACTTGCTAACAGTTACTGAGCCCACGTGCTTGTACATATTTGTATGAAATATGCATTTACCGCATAAGGCAAGGTTCAAGTGTGAGAAAAATACTCTAAATCGTTACAACAAAACAGTCATTTAGCCCGCTTACCTCAGTAATTCATTACTAAAATCTATCTGAACAGGTTCCGGTTGAATATCGTTCGCAGCCATCTTCACGAATTTGCCGCGTCACCTACTATCCGTACTCAATAGTATCCGAGATTATAATTAGTGTGTCCCAAATCCTAGTATATTGACATGAGTACCCGGATGGTCTACTACTTCCGGTAGATTTTCGAAGTGTGGATCCGTGGACACTTTTTCAGCTAATATTGCCCACAACTCCTTGCGCGAGGGAGGAGGAGTTTTGTGACGCTTTGTTTCGCCGAATTCAAGGACGCATTATAGAGAGGTGTAAATGAAATGTGGAAAAATAATCTAGAGAATGGTGAATTAAATGAAATAGTATAAATTATATAAGGAATAATGAATGAAGAAAAGCTGAAATGCAACGAGGAGATTATTTACAGGAACAATCTGCGTAACTAGGCAACAACGTTCTCTTCCGTTACATGACGTGTTAGTATGTCCCAGTACTTGCATACTCTTTTGCTACACACTCAAAAGTATGTACTTTTCTTCACAAAAAGAGTACATATTTTTAGTGCATAGTATAAGTAGGTGAATTGAGACGCAATTCTTTCTCAAACCCCTGAGTCCTGGTGCATCCCAATTCCGGTTCCGGTTGAATATCTTTCGCAGCCATGTTCGCAAACTCTTTCTCAACCCCTGGGTCCTAGTGCCAAGTCTAAGTCCCGTTATAATTGTGAAGCGTTCCCACAGGAGGGCAGCATAGTACCAGACTTTGCCTGTCCAGATGTGGAAATCACAGATTCCCAGCCCCGGTCTTGGAGTACCTCCCTGTCCTTCACATTTTAGTGTTTTCCCTGCTCAAACACACCGACCTCAACTCAGGAAGGGCTGTTTAGCTTATTAGTTCAATCAAGTGATTCAAGCAAAAACTGATATAACGATTTTAAATAAATAAATAAATAAATAGGCCAATGAATACATAATAATGAAATATATTGGGTTGAAAACCACACATCTGTATTTACTTATTTCGAACAAGCCGATTATAACGTGGCACACCTGGGGGTATTCCACGAAGCGAGCTGACTCGATAAGCCAGACATATTTCCGTCCATTTCGGTTCCACAAATTAAACTAAACTAAATCTAACTAAAATCTTAAATCCCACTGAGGTACTACGGCAACATATGCTTTTAGACAAACTTGCTAGGTGTTAGATTTGAAGCTTAGTTTAGCTTGTTGAATTCTATTGGCCAAACCTTGTGCTTTCGTATTCCTGCTGGGCCGAAACAGTACTCCGAAACAATTGTTCCGGCATAGTGCACACTGAAGAAGGGGGTCAGTCATATTTAAGAGAAAATATAATGTATAGTTTACATAAACATATTAGTTTCTAATCCAATGTGATTTCATTGCTTATAGTGAAATTAATTTATACAAATATCTAATCTACTAGTCTGGATTATGTAAAGGAAATCATTTGAAGTAGTATTAACGTGATCCAATTACGACTAGTATTAAATTAACCTGAGTCAATCGTACATGGTCAAATTCAAATGAGCTTTACTGGCATGACAAATTGTACATTGTATTGCCAAAGCATCTATATAGGTAAGGAACAAAACCTGAACAGAGAACAAATTATAAGATCAACAAGTGAATGAATGAATGAATAAATAAACAAATAATTAAATAAATAAACAAGACAAAACAAAACAAAAATTATAGTCTATGGGCTATGAGTGGTGTGTGTGTGTGTGTGTGTGTGTGTGTGTGTGTGTGTGTGTGTGTGTGTGTGTGAGAGAGAGAGAGAGAGAGAGAGTTCATGAGCGCATCACTGTTTGGTCGACTCTTCCCTTTTTTTATGGCAGGGATCGATGTACCATGCTGCTAGTGAAATGCAGTCTCTTTTTCTCCAAGCAGATACTGAAGTTGTGTGTCATTCTCCAGCTTTCTGAAGTCTGGACAAATAATTTCAAATTTGGGATAGAACTGTTTTCGATTTTGGTCATAGGACAGGTAGTTAAGAAGTTTAGCTCTGTCTCTACCACTCCTTGGCTACAGTACAGGCATAACCTGCTCTCTCTGGGCAGCCAGCTCTGCCTGTGCTTGCCTCTGTCTATAGCCAGGCCGTGGTTGCTGAGTCTGTACCTCGTCATATTCTTCCTGAGCTTGTTGTCTCTGATTGTGTTCAGGTATTCTGCTGTTGTACACCGATGAGCCATAACATTATGACCACTGACAGGTGAAGTGAATAATATTGATTATCTCGTTACAATAGCACCTGTCAAGGGTTGAGATATTCTTCTTCGTCGTCTTCTTCTTCTTCTTCTGGATTTTAATGCCGGTTGGCAAATCAACTTAAAAGGTGCCACCTACTGGAAAGGGGTGTGGAGCGCATGATGGTTGTGAAGGAAAGAGAGAAATAATAATAATAATAATAATAAGAATAATAATTAAAAAAAATAATAAAAATTTAACTAGATTCTATTAATCAATCCTGTTTCTTTTAGATAAATGAATAATTCATGATAAATTACTGATTTCTTTGGCCCATCTTCTAACAGAACCTGGAGTGATAAATTATTTATTCCCAAAGAGCTTAATGCTTGCATTAATCGTAATCTTGCTCTTTCATATGCCTCACATACTATGAGTATGTGTTCTATTGTTTCTACTTGACCACACTTATCACAGTTTCCTGTTTCATGATTCCCGATTCTATACAGAGATTGATTTAATGAACAATGCCCAATACGCATTCTGGAAATTAATACGTCCTCTTTCCTGTTCCCAAACTTTCTTCTTTCTGACCCAACTTTTTCTTGAACGCAATATAAATGTCTACCTTTTGTACCACTATCCCACTCCTTTTGCCATATCTTCTTTATTTCATTTGCAATTTTACCTTTTACTTCTGCTTTACTTAATGCTACTTTAACGTCGATTTGTAAATGTTTCAAAGCCTGTTTAGCTAGATGGTCTGCCTCTTCATTTCCTTTCACTCCTATGTAAGATGGCACCCACAAGAAATTTACTATTAGCCCATATTGTCTTATTCTAAATAAACACTGCATCACTTCATAAACCATATCTTGTCTTGTTAGAGATATACCACTTAACAAACTGGTAAGAGCTGAAAGGGAATCAGAACATACCACTGATTTTGTTGGTTGTACTTCTTCTAACCACTGAAGTGCTAGAAGAATTGCTATTATTTCTGCAGTAAATACAGAAATGTGATCAGAAATTCTTTTTGTTATTTTAACTTTGAAGTGGGGTATGTAAACTGCTGCAGCCGTTATTCCGGAGTCTGGATCCTTTGAACCGTCTGTATATATTTGTACTGCATTATAGTACTTTTGATCAATGAATTGTTGCACTATTGAACTTTCTAACTTACTTGAATCCTTATTTTGCTTGTCTTCATGCAACTGTAGATCAACTGAAGGCATAGGGAATAGCCAAGGAGGTATTACTGACATAGCTACAGTAGGGGCAATATTGATGTTACCTAAACCCATACCTGAGCCTCCTTATTGGCATTCCATCCGAAGCTTGTTATTTTTCTAAACTCATATTCCCAACAATCTTTCAATACTTTCTTAACTGGATGACAATCCAAATGTCCTTTTATATTAATCCAATACCTCATCTTTAATTTTAGCCTTCTGAGTTCTTGCGGCATTTCACCCATCTCTACTTGTATTGCTGTTGGAGATGATCTAAATGCTCCACAGCATATTCTCAGTGCTTGTGACTGAATTGCCTCAATTTTTAACAGTTGTGTATTGGATGCAGAACTGTACACCCTACTGCCATAATCTATAGCTGCTCTTATCAGTGCACAATATATACTTTTAAGAGAATGACGGCAAGCTCCCCATTCAACTCCTGCCAGGCACCTCATCACATTTATTGCCTTTTTACATTTATCTTCTAACTTTTGGATATGCGTTCTAAAATTTAATTTTGAATCCATCCACATTCCCAAAAATCTGACTACTGATACTTGTTCTAATTTCTGTCCATACATTTTAGTATTTATGATCGGATTGACTCTTCTTTTTGAAAAACAGGTCACCTGAGTCTTTGCTACAGAGAAACGAAAACCCCACTCGTTGGCCCAGGTTTCTACTCTATTCACTGCAGACTGTATACACTTTTCCACGTGCTCTACATTGCTCTTCCACAGCGCCCCGTCATCTGCATATAAAGATCTCCCTATATCCATTTCTATATGTTTGAAAATATCATTAATCAGTAAATTAAACAGGATAGGACTACAAACACTTCCTTGAGGTGTTCCATTCTCTACTGTATATATCTGAGACAGTGCTGAACCCACTCTCACTTGTATGGTTCTTTTAAACAAAAAATTCATAATCCAGTTATACATTCTTCCTTTAATTCCCATTCCCTCTAATTTAATTAAAAGTCCCTCTTTCCACATCATGTCGTATGCTTTTTCTACATCAAAAAATACTCCTACCAACACCTCTTTATTTACTTGAGCCTTTCTTATTTCAGCTTCCAAACAGATTACCGAGTCCATTGTGCTGCGTCCTTTCCGGAAACCACTTTGATAAGGAGAAAAAAGTTTTTCTTTCTCTATTACATATGCCAATCTGCTCATAACCATACGCTCCATCAGCTTGCACATATTAGACGTTAACGATATGGGTCTGTAATTAGTTGGCTGCGTATGATCCTTGCCTGGCTTTGCAATTGGCACTATGACCCCATGTTTCCAGTACACCCAGATGGCCCTTTTTCCCCTCTGCAAATGGGGGTTCTTACTCAATTTCTCATCCCTATATCTCCTTAATTCATCTGATAAATTTGCATTACTGTGTACTTTAGCAAATGTTTCTGCTAGCACTTCTGCTTTTTCACTGTCTGATACTACTTGTTTGTCATTATACATCAGTACAGGCATGTTTCCACTTCTTTGTATTCCTCCCATCTTTCTTATCATATTCCATACTTCATTAATTTCAATATCTTTGCCAATATTATTGCAAAATTCTCTCCAGTAATTTCTCTTAGATGTCCGTATAACTCTCCTCACTATGGCCTGTGCTCTTTTATAATTAATAAAATCATTATAGTTAAAGGATCTTCTCACTTTCTTAAGCGCTCTATTTCTCCTTACAATAGCCTCATTACACTCCTCATTCCACCACGGTACTGCTTTCCTCCTGCTACCTGTCTTCTTCTTACCTATTACCTCTTCAGCTGTACTCTGAAGAACTTCACAAATTTTATTACTAAAAATTTCTACATCTTCCATGAAACTACTAATATGTTCCATTTTATTTTGACATATTTCCTTATACTTATCCCAGTCAGCTGATTTAAACCCCCACCTTGGCATTTTTTCCACCACCGTTCGTGCTATATCTACCCCAATTTTACTGATAATGGGGAAAATGATCACTACCTATAGTACTTTGTTTTAATACTTTCCAATCACATTTTCCAGCTAAACTTTCAGAAACAAGTGTTAAGTCCAACATTGAGTATTTTCCCTGAGATACATCAATTCTTGTATAACTTCCATTGTTAATGCATACTAATCCTCCCCAGTCAAGCATTTCTTCTATGATCCTTCCATTGTAATCCGTATTTATACTCCCCCATAACGTACTGTGAGCATTAAAATCACCGCACCATATTACCTTATGACTACCATTTCCTCCTATATTTTCCAATGTATCCTTGCTTAAGCCATCACACGGATTATAGAAGTTTATTATTCTAATACTCCGAGATCCTTCCCAAACATCCACCACAACAACCTCTTGTTCCCTACTTACCTCAACTATTCTATATCCAATCCCTTGCTTAACAAAGGTTGCAACCCCACCACCATTTCCTTTATACCTATCTCTACGAACTGTGATATAACCTTGTATTACAAAATTTAGCTGAGGTTTGAGCCATGTTTCTTGTACACAAATAATATCCAGGCTATTTCCATGACTTGAAATAAATTTCTTAAATTCTTGACCATTAGCAATTAAACTTCTTGCATTCCACTGCAAGATAATTATTACCATTATGAACCACCACATGATGTCTGACTGTTTACTGTCTGACTGTTTACTGTTTGCATCTTTAGCCTTTCGTTTATCATATCAACTGAAACACCCTCTAACTCCAAATACTTTTCTGAAGCTTTGATAATGATTTTAATTCTCTCAGTTCTGCTTTCAGTTTGAGCAGAGCAATTCACCACTTCTGCTATAAAAGCTACAAATGAGAGTCGATAATCATTTCATTCTCTTTCCCTTGTCCTTCTGGGGGAACATATGGTCTGACATTGTAACTCACAAATCCTAAATAAACTCTCTCAGGCAATCTATTCTCATCAAAATTGATCACTACTGAGAGGCTGTCAGTCTTTTCATTATTCCTAATGCACTTAAGCCTTGTGACATCATTCACTGCTGCTCTAGTTATATTACTTATAATATTCTCAACTGGGACATCAGTTGGAATCCCTGTTATCACACCCCTGATCCAATTCTTTCTTTCTGGAATTGAGCATTCAACTTTATATCCGATGAGAGTTTTAATTCCCAGTGCCATTTTTTGTTGCCTACTATCTTTGCAAAACAGCATTAATTTGCCATCCATCAGTGTTTTAATGCTTTCAATCGTCCCTATAGCTTCTTTAATTGTTTTTGTCAGTTTCAAAGGGTTAGTGGCAGTAACGGAGTTTGTAACAAATTTCAGCAGTACCTTATATTCCTCTTTCCTCCTTCTTGCCTGTTGTTTTCCCTTTTCACTGTCTGATTCTGATACTTGTCCCCGACTTCTTTTCTGATTTCTTACTTTTTTCCATTTGTTACTAGCATTGCCGCCACTATCTGAATTAACCATTTCATCCTCCATTTCCGGATCACTTCCGGAGTCTATGCCACTTCCTACCATCAGCGCTCCAGTCACAATCCAGCTGTCACCAACCGCCCCCTAGCAGGACCAGGGTTGAGATATATTAGGCAGCAAGCGACCAGTCGGTTCTTGAAGTTGATGTGTTGGAAGCAGGAAAAATGGGCAAGCGTAAGGATTAGAGAGACTTTGACAATGGCCAAATTGTGATGGCTAGATGACTGGGTCAGAGCATCTTCAAAATGGCAGGCCTTGTGGGGTGTTCCTGGTATGCAGTGGTTAGTACCTACCAAAAGTGGTCCAAGGAAGGACAACCGGTGAACTAGCGACAGGGTCATGGGCGCCCGAGGCTCACTGATGCGCGTGGGGAGTGAAGGCTAGTCCGTCTGGTCTGATCCCACAGAAGAGCTATTGTAGCACAAATTGCTGAAAAGTTAAAGCTGGCTATGATAGAAAGGTATCAGAACACACAGTGCATTGCAGCTTGCTGCGTATGGGGCCGTGTAGCCACAGACCTGTCAGAGTGCCCATGCTGACCTCTGTCCACTGCCAAAAGTGCCTACAGGTGAGCATCAGAACTGGACCACGGAGCAATGGAAGAAGGTGGCCTGGTCCGATAAATCACATTTTCTTTTACATCATGTGGAAGGCCGGGTGCGTGTGCATCGTTTACCTGGGGAAGAGATGGCACCAGCATGCACTATGGGAAGAACGCAAGCTGGCGGAGGCAGTGTGATGCTCTGGGCAATGTT
>CM040466.1:18035028-18080840 GCA_022758105.1 Pangasianodon gigas
TTTTTTTTTTTTTTTTTTTTTTTTTTTTTTTTTTTTTTTTTTTTTTTTTTTTTTTTTTTTTTTTTTTTTTTTTTTTTTTTTTTTTTTTTTTTTTTTTTTTTTTTTTTTTTTTTTTTTTTTTTTTTTAAGATCTGTTAAAATGCTTTTTACCAATGGTAATCATTCTCTCTGGCTGCAAGTAGAATTGGAGACTCTTCAGCCCTATTGCAAAGCCTTAGGTCTTCACCTTAATATCAACAAATGTGAGCTACTGTCCTCAAATCTTCAATTTGTAACATTCCTGTAAGAGAAAGTGTTACCTATTTGGGAGTAAAAATAATTAAAACATTAAAATAATTAAAGATGACAAGACTAGGTGCCACTTAAATTTTGTCCCAATTATCCAAAAGACACGCAAGGTACTGAATCGTTGGTTGCAAAGAGATTTATCACTTAAAGGCAAAGTTCTGCTCACTAAAGCAGAAGGCATTTCTTGTTTATCTTGTTCTGTTCAGGGTTGACAAACACACCTGTAATTAATTGACAGAACATTGACAAAATTCTTATGGAAAAATAAAGTTCATTATATTAAGAAATCAGTACTCTTAAACTCATATGATAAAAATGGTCCAAATTTTATTGACTTTAGCTCTCTGAACAATAACCTTAAAATAAACTGGCATAGACAGTGTCTTTGAAATCCATCATCTGTCTGGAATATAATTCCTCATTATGTCTTCTCTTGTCTGGTGGTTTAGATTTTCTTTTAATGTGCAGTTATAAAATTGAAAAACTTCCGATCAAACTCTCTAAATTTTAACAGCAAGAACTCACTGCTTAGAGCCTTATCTACAAAGACAGTTTTTCTTCCCAAAGATTCTTTATTTGGAATAACTGCAAAGTCAGTTATTTAATTATGAAGGGGTTTTATTTGAGTTTGCAGACTTTATCTCAAAATACAAAATACCTATTACATTAAAAGAATGTAACATGGTTACCAGCCCTATAACTGCTGGTGTAGGCATGCTTTTTAAATATAGTAACTATACCCCATCACTATCTGTCTGTCCTCCCAGATCTGAAAATACCCCAGTTGGCTCCATTTGCTTTTCCATTTTAAAGTCTAATAACTATAAATTTAGATCTTTATTTTTAAAAGAAAGTCTCTCTACTCCCTCTGTTATTTTTTACTGGAACAATCTCTTTAATAATATAAACTGGACTTTAGTTTGGTCCCTGCCTCAAAAATTCCTCCTTACAAACAATGTTAAGGAAATTTCATATAAAATAATTAATAGAGTTTATCCTACCAAATGGTTTTACAAAAATTCAGCAGTGATATTGAAATAAAATGCTCTTTTTGTAAAGTTTCCCCTGAAAGGATTTCCCATTTGTTTTGGTCCTGCTGATATACCCAGAGTTTTTGGAAAGATGTCAAGGGTTTTACTGTCAACAATATTTTAAAAACACTTTTCTTATCCTACAAGCATGTGATTTTAGGTTATTTTATTAAGGATCATTACTCAAGGGTGTGCATTTGTGGCTGGAAATTTTTCAGTGCTGTGCAGTCACTTGCAAAGTCATATTAGAGAGGGTAGAAAGGTATGCTGTCCAGTTGAAGGAGGCTCAAACTATTTCAGGGTGAGAACATTTACCACTCATTTATAAGAAAGCATAGGCAGCCAGTACCATTGCAGCAGTCATGCCCCCATGAACAATTAGCTCAAACAACAAATTGCCAGGAAGGATTAACACCTACAGATCTGTCTCTTGATAGTAACCTTCTTTCAGCTGCTCCCGTTAGGGGTTGCCACAGTGGATCATTGAGCCACATACTTGATTTGGCTCTGTTTTTATGCCGGATGCCCTTCCTGACACAACCCTCCCCAGTTTTATCTGGGCTTGGGACGAGCACTGGGAGTGCAGTGTCGTGTGCAACCCCAGTGGCTGCGTTTGGTTCTCTGGCTGGGAAACAAACCCAGGCCACAGCAGTGAGAGCGCCGTGGCCTAACCACTAGTCCTCCAGGGACCCTCTCTTGACAGTGACCTACCATCCACAAATCTGTCTCTTGAAACTCACGCAAAAAGTGGAGATGATGAGACTTTTTAAAATAACTTGGCTCTTTTTTTATCTGAAGTTGCAGGCCAAAATGCTGTTGCCTGCCAGTACAATACAGTTAATAATTCAGGAATTTCAGGCAGTTCATGTTCACGGAATGCATGCTATGCTTGGTAAACTGCAAGAAAAGCTGGCATCATCAGATATACCACAATCAGACATTGACAAGCTAATTCATGAATTGTCAAATCACGATTTATTAACTGTCACGAGAAGGAGTAGATACGGATGCAAAAGCAGGTACAGAAGTGTTTATTAAATAATCCAGGCAGACAATCCAGAAGGGCACTTCAGAATCGTAAATCATAAACAGGCAAGGGTCAGGCGATGAACAAACAGACTAAACTAGGCAAGCCAAACCAGGGAAAGCAAACAGAAGATATTCAAGGCTTGGTGTTACGTTCTGGGGTATGTTCGCGTGTTTTTTGTGTTTTGTTCTCTCCCCCTTTTCTCTCGCCCTCCCTCTCTTTCTCTCTCTCTGCAGCGGTTGCCTCATTGGATAACGTTCCTGTCTGTCTCAATTAACCCCGCTGATGTCATCGGCCGTGACATCCAATCAACCTCTGACCCTGCCTATTTAAAACCCGCTGCCATTCATTCATGGAGAAGTCGTTGTTGTCCTGGTCGTGAAAACGAAAACCCTGTTGTACCTCTGTTTGTTCTGTGTTGAGTTACGTTGCCTTACTGTGTTTGTCCTTGTATGTCAATTGTTCCATGTTTCTCCGCTTTGTTCTAGTCACTTGTTTGTATGGTTAATTTGTTGTTCGTTACCCTAGTTGTGACTTTGTTAGTGTTGGGGAAATGGGGACAGGTAAGTACGTCACGTGACATACATGGTGCAGCACGCAGGAGGTCCGTTTTTGTATTAGACACACTAGGTTAGGAGCGAGCACCACCCTCTGTACTTTTAGTTTGGCTAGTTAGAATAGGTAGTTAGAGCGTCCTGGACGCTGAAGATTTATTTTCTATCTTTTGTTGTAGTTTAGGTTAGAGGGTTTAAAATAGGTAGACTTGTTTTGTTTTGTTCATTTCTTTGCTTTGGTGCCGCTCGCGTCACTTTTTCCCCTTTGGTGTCCTGTTCAGTGTTACTGTAAATAGTTTGTAAATATTACCACTCTCACCCGGCACTACACACTTTACCACTTGTATATAGATAAATAAATCACTTGGATTGTTTTGCACTACTGGTTACTGGTCTTTGATTACCCACACACCACTCATATTTTTAATAATCAAATAAGTGTTATTCCCCACATACCCCTAGATTAATTGGGGTTGTAACACTTGGTATCAACAGAACACAAGCTAACTGAGCGTATACTTCGCAAAGAGTGTAATGAATGGAAGTGCGTAAGTAGTGTGCTTGTGAGTGTGAGACTGATTGAAACCAAGTGTGATGTGTTAGAAGCTGGGCGATTGCGAGCGGGGGAAACGTGTGTGTTCTGGGTAGTGAAGTCAGGCAGCCACGTTTGTAGGCCACGGTGTTTGCTGGGAAATTGAGTCCATGGGTGGCTGTGACATGACATTAACTATGTACAATGAAGGTGTTTTGAGATCAAACAAAAGAAGAAAGACATTTTTCAAGCAGAATTTCAACTTTGTAGAACCAAAACAAATATACCTAGGCACTGACACAGCTGGTAGGGAACGGTTTTGTCAGTATGTGCCAATTAAAGAGACACATTCCTATTTAGTCAGCCAGCAGCGAGAGAACACAACAGAAAAGAGAAGATCTTTTCCAACCCAGTTGCTGATCTTAAGGATTTAGAGGTTACTGGCTTCCAGCCTAGAGATGGCAGTGTCCTCTGGGGACAATCTTGGGTCACACTGTATAAGAGGTGTTTCAGAAAAGTTTAGCAGCAGCAAGCATTTCTGTTGGTACTGTCTAATTGACAGAGGCACATTTTGCCAACAACATCTAAATCTTGGCCTAAAAGGAACAGAGAGAAATTATGCAGAGAGTGTTGATCTGCT
The DNA here is from genome assembly GCA_022758105.1 of Pangasianodon gigas. Taxonomy (NCBI): domain Eukaryota; kingdom Metazoa; phylum Chordata; class Actinopteri; order Siluriformes; family Pangasiidae; genus Pangasianodon; species Pangasianodon gigas. The sequence goes on from CM040466.1 coordinate 18,039,101, forward strand.
CACCACCACTGATCAATCTATGGTAGAAGGCATCAAATTCAATTCAGTTTTCAATTCCCTCAGATACTTCCATGTGTGCGGTGGGCTCCCCCCATGTTTAGGCCATGATCTATTTGAAAGGATAGTGGCAAATGGCTTGGCAATTTACATTAAACATCTGGTTACAGTTGAAAAGCACTTCACCTAAAATTAATTGAATAGAGCCATTACACAGTTTAAGCATTTAGGAAGTGACAGTCGATATACACCATGTGTGGTCAGAGCAGATGGCCAACAACTTGGAGGTTCTGCTGCATAGAAGTGGTGTCTCTTGAGACTCTTACCACTTTATGTGGGGACAAGTGGATGAAACACCCAGTGAGATCATACTCATTCCATTACCACTACCTGAGTCCATTCCTGAACAGCCATATCCACTGACAATTGGAGACATTTCTGAGGAAGGGGAACAGCTTGGAAATGGTTTCAGTTCCCTAAAAAAAACAATTAAAAACTAGGGTAGAACATGTGAATAGAGACAATGCGGCACACAGGATTCGTCAGCCTAGAAACACATTAACAGAGATAACAGTACAGTTGCACAGCGAACAAGATTAGATCTTAAGTGGACAGTTATGCATCAATTGGCAAACTACATCTTTGCCTGATGGAGAGACAACAGATTCTCTTGAAATGTAGACGAAAGTTGCAGCAGAGATTTTTCAGTCTGGTGGTCCAAAGGCTGTAGAGTTGCATAATGTTGATGACCTAATGCAGCAGACTTATATTTACCAGCGCCACATGATTATCACATGCCCCCCTCCTACCATCAGTGAAATACAGCAGCAGTGGCCATTTCTGTTCACCAAAAGAGGCCTCTGCAGGCACTTCAAAACCCTGACTGGTATTGATATCAGCAGTCACCTCAGCGAAGCCCTGATTAAAAAAAGCAAGAGGATTGCCAACTACTTCCAAAGACAGAGACTGAAGTGGAATGGAGAGATTCAATCTCTACTAAAGGAGATTGATGATGACACCAATGCAACAAATAATGACAAAACTGCCATTATCAGCCATCCTGTTAATGATGAAATACTTCCAGGAAAAGGAAAACTCAGTATTCATCTTAGCAGATGCAAGTATTTTATTTTGTGTAACAGCAATACTAAAACTGTAAAGTTAACCCTTAACAATGATAAATACTCCATGTATTATACAATTTTTCTCTTTGAAAATACACAAAAAAGGCTATAAATGGTCCACAAGCATTTCTACACCTTTAATCCCCATAAAGAAGCCATGAACATCCTCAGTGGCCAGTAGATTCATTTGCTTTCAGCAATGATCATTTTAGAATAAATTGTATGTGCTCTTTTTCTTTCCCAGTAATGAATCAAGGGACTATGGTGGCTCTGTTTGTAATGTAAGAAGTTTGTGAAAACTTTGTGCAAGTTAAAAAGTTAATGGCCTTGTTTTTAAGATAGATTGTTTTGTATATAACCTATGAGATTGAAGGAGTGCTGACATTACTCGTGCACTTGTTTTTGGGAACACAAAAGCTTTGTCTGTGGCCTGATAGTAGATATGGCTACTTGCAGACCATTTTCAATGTCAAGAAGTTGTTGTTGTTGTTGTTGTTACTCTTTCAGCTGCTCCTGTTAGGCCTTGCCACAGGGGATCATTGGGCCGCGTATTTGATTTGGCTCTGTTTTTACACCGGATGCCCTTCCTGACGCAACCCTCCCCAATTTTATCCAAGCTTGGGACCGGCAGGGAGAGCACACTGTTGCATGCAAGCCCAGTGGCTGGGGTTGGCTCCCTGGCTGGGAATTGAACCCGGGCTGCAGCGGTGAGAGCGCTTTGGCCTAACCACTAATCCTCCAGGAATCTATCTTCAATGTCAAGAAGTGATTGGAATTTATTTTTCTTGTATGTAACAGTGGAAAAGTCTGTTTGCACAAATATGTAGATCCAAATGGAAGCAGTGCATCCATTGCCACGTTGGATAACTCTCTGTATTCTTCTGCTACTGCAATCCAAAATTCAGGCAGTGTGGAATTGGAAAATAAAATTTCAATCACTGGACAGCTCCAGCAAAGCATCTTCCAGATTTGTGGGGTGATGAGTCGTAGATTCAGTGAACGGTTGCCGTATCCAATCATACAGTTCTGGTTGCGTCTCTTTTGGGAAATACTTATGGAATTTTTCCAAAAGGCTGCGGAGATGACCAGTGATGTGTACTTTCAGGTTGCTGAGACTCAGTCCACTCTCCTCCAGATGTTCCTCGAGCTCAGGAGACATCTCCACATTACCTTGTTCAACTCGCTCAGCCCATTTTTCCAGCTTTTTCATAAATGCATTAATTTTGCCATTCATTGTCAGGATGTTTGTGTTTGGCCCTTGTATTTTCAGATTAAACACATTAAGCCTTTGCACAATAAGCAGGTTTTGACAACCAATCTGGGTCTGTCAGGTGGTGGGTGAATTCTGAATCTTTCAACAATGAGTGCACTTCCTCATGCAGTTCATAAAGCCGGCTGAGTGCCTTCCCTCGCCATAACCATCAGACTTCGTATGAAACAGCAACACTTCATGCTGTGAGCTCAACTCATTGCAAAAGGTGTCTAGCAGTCTGCTGTTTACTGGATGAGATTTTATGTGATTTACTATTTTGATTGCACATTTGAGAACACTGTTAAGCTCAGGATCAAGTGCTTTTGCTAGCAAGAGACTTACGGTGTATGATGCAGTGTGTAAACTTAACATGAGGAGCCACTACTAAAACCTTTGCCTTGAGTCCCTTGTTTTTACCTACCATTGTACCTACACCATCAGTACATACACCAACACAATTATCCCATGAAAGTCCCATCTCTCTTATTTTGGTGTCCAGCTTGGTGAAAATGTCAAGTTCCCTCCAGCACTGAGTAGAAGAGCATATCCTCATGCAGTTTTCCATCAAATGTGTGACTGATGAATGCCAGCAACTGAGGAGAATTAGACACATCGGTAGATTCGTCGATGTGTAATGCATGTTTCTTTCCATTTATCCTATCAGTCAATTGACTCTTAATATCTTTTGCCATATCATATGTTCAGCGAGCTATCGTGTCATTTGACAATGGGACAGTGATAAGCTCACTTGCTATTTTCTCACCATGCATGGCCCGACACATAGCCACAGCAGCAAGCTTTATCAGGATTTCCCCAATTGTGTGTGGCTTTTTGAACTCCAGTCTTCATACTTTCATGGACAAGCACTTCCGAACAGGTTACACATTGGGGATGGTGTATGTCTCTGACAGTAGAGCAAGTGAATCCATACTTTGTGAATTCTTCTTGATATTTCCGATGTTTCCTATGTTGGTCAGGTGGGCTCTTACCCTTACATTTAGTAGAAGTACACGGTTCAGGTGACTCAAGCGGACTGTCCACAATTTCCTCATAATTTTTAGACCTGTGAATTACAAATTTATCCATTTCTGCAGTTGTGGTTTCCACGTGCAGCTGCGCACTGTATGTAATAACTAGCAAGCCAGTCGCTGCACAGTGATGTCATATCTTAGAGTCACAAAATATTATTTAACAATTTTTAGAACACTCTAATCAGTTCTGTCTTTAAAAATAAGAAAATATTTACTATAATAAATATTGAAAAAAGTTTATTTTTAGCTTGTTAAAGCACAAAATAGTCCAAGCACTGTTAAAACCGCAGCTTTAATGGGAAGCATTGATGACGTAAAAGCAAAGCATACTTTCTGAAGGAGCAAACAGATGCGGGGAGCTTAGAGAGAGAAAGGTCCATTTGATCAGAGGAGAAAAAAAGATGCAGTAGATGTGGCCAGACACATTCCCAGGTACCCAGCTAGGGATAAGGAATGCAATAAATGCTACAAATTAGGCCACTTTGCTTCAGTATGCTTCACCAAGAGTGTCAGAGAAGTTAGTGAGGGAGTGGACAGCTTGTTCCTTACGTCTGTGACTGGAAAAAACACACACATAGCAGTACAGTCAATACAGTGGTGCCAGACAAGGAACCGCCATGACAAATGACGCTTGCTGTCGAAGGAACGCCAGTGTCATTTAAAATTGACTTGGGGCGGATATGTCTACCATGACGCGACCTACAAATGCCTACACCAAAAGCCTAAAATTAAGCCACTGCTACAGAGTACTGGCCGGGAATTATTAACACAAGGACAGTTTATAGCTAGAACTCAAGTGAAAATAGGCAAGAAAACACTGGACTGCCACTTTAAAATTATAGTCGTAAAGTCAGGGAGAGACAATTTGCTAAGCCAAGCAGTTGGAGCCCATCTAGGACTGATACAGTACATAGAGGAAGTGAGTGTTTATGGTGAGCTAGGACTTCTTAAAGGAGAACCTGTCAAAATAGAACTAAAAGAGAATGTACGGCCATATAGCATCACTACCCCTCCTCGCATACCAATTCCTCTCATGCCAAAAGTGGAGGAGGAACTGAGAAGGATGAAAAACCTAGGTATCATTGAGAGAGTTACAGAGCTTCATACACTGTGTTTTTAATGGTTGTTTATTATTAATTGATGTTCATTATTGTAGTTACAATTTGTAATGCTGCTGGAATGTTTATTTTATACTATTTAAATGGACTGTTATATTTACTATTACATATGGTTAACCAATAAGTTAAATGTTCAGTATGTGTTTAATGTGTCATTACATGAATTCATGTTTTTAATATGTTCATTAATTTATGTTCATTATTAGTAACTGTTACTATTTTACTATATATGGAAAAAAAATATATACAGTATGTATATGAAAAAATACCAATAAAATATATTTATTGAATGAATTTATTTGAATGAACGTTTGTCATAAAACATTAACAATAACAGCGATATTATGGTTATATATTACAGTAATCCATTTTTTTTTACTGTGTAGAACAATTACAGCTTTTTACTGTATAATTAATTTTTGGGGGTTTTTTTTGGTAACAGTAATATACTCCAGCCACCAATTACAGTAATTAGTAAATAACTGTAAACAGCCATTGCGGTAGCTTTCTGTACCGCAGTGTTGCCAGTATGTTACTGGTAACGTCTTACTGTATACATAATACAGTCCTCAGAGCAGGCTATGCAGGTGGTCGACAAGAATGACGGAGGAAAGCGTGGGTACGCTGTTGTCAAAGGATGTTGAACTTGGATTGGAAACTGGTCAATGCTAAGAAGCCAACCTCAGGCAAGTCAGTCGTCAGTCAGCGACATCCTATTCTATTCAGTGTGAGATTCTGGAAAAGAGATCTAAATTTAGCGGGAGCGGTCGGGTCAGAAAGACAAATAAAATAATGAGGACGCTGCGCTGCTCTCCATGCGTAGGCTTGTATCGACTGCAACGCACAGCGCAGGTCGCGTCAATTACTACCGGCAGCCCAAGCTCTCCCCCTACTGGATACTCCCCAAATGTCATCTTACTCCTAAAATTTTTTATCTTCTGATGTGAATCATACTGATTTGTTTGACCACTACATACACAGAGTGGATTTTAAGCGGGAGCGGGCGGATGCGGAATAGAACCTAGCGGGAGCGGGATTAAAAAAACAGTCCTGCGCAGACCTCTAGTTCATAGGAACGAACCCCATTGTTTCTCAAATATGTTGGCGCTGACTGCAAGCGGATATTTTGTACTTGCGTAGCTTTTAAATCTCATTCCTATCAGGTTCACAATGTGCCTGCACCCTCTTTTACTGCTAGAACCGTTGTTACAGATTTTAAATGTACCATTTCGTTGTGTGAGCACCAATTTCACACAATGAAAGAACTTTTATCCCACTTAAAATAGCATATAGTTGAGTGGTGACCTGTGGCATGTCCAGGTTGTACAATACGTTCACTTTGAAATAATCATTTACTGCTCATATGTCCAGGGAACAAATCATGTTGGTGGATAGCGTAAGTGACATTTACAGGCAAACTATTTTTCAGTCTTCTGTTGTCATTGTATGTGAAGATGCTTCCCAGAGCTCAAATGATGCGACAACAAATGAAACCATTCTTAGGAATGTATGTTTATTCTAACTAAAATTGCAAGGGCAGCTCCTTCTTCCAGCTTCAACAATACAGACGATTGTCGAAGAGATGAAAAATGTGCATGAGTTGGGATAGGATTGCACTTTAAGTAAACTACATTCACCTTTAAAAAAATAACACATGTCTAACAGATGATGCTATTGCTAAAGTCTATGATTGTGTGAAGGATTCAGATCTGTTCTCCATTTATCATCAGTGACCACTGAGGACAACATATTTAAGAGCTCAGGCATTATGTGTTCAAATACATAGAGCCTAAAAAAGTAACATTAGGAACCAGACTGACAAGACACTGTACCAAAAACTGTTGGCTTACCAATTATTGTTGCTTTCACACCTGTGACCTCAAATGGTATTCCATCTGCATTCAGTGTCTCAGCAAGATTAACTACATGATTATACAGCATGTGTATGCTATTGTAGTAAGCTACTATGTTTGTACACATACCTTGAGCACTCTGAGCATGAGAATCACCTATTGCAAATGCTGAACCCTCCTTTATGACAGAGCTTATGGTATCTTTAATGTTTAACAAACATGTATCAAACTGCAGCAGAGCCCTCTGGAGTGCTTCATTTATAGAACATCCTGCAATGCTTCATCATAAACATCAACACCAAAACAACCAGTGTATGAATCACTATAGTTTATTGAAAATACTGTATTACAGAATGTGTGCACTGTTGGCAATCCTGCAGCAGAAATATAACCACGCTGCGTTGGATCACTGATCTTCCCCTGTAATCACATATGCATGTACAGCTCATCTCCATGCAGCAGAACAGCATCCAAGCCAGGTGTTGTCCATGTACGCACATTCTTCAGCTTGCTCATCATTACTACGGTCACACTGTTGACTGCACATTGTAAGTTTCTATTGTAACCAAACCATCACCCTGATGGTAGGAGCCTTGTATTACTTTCTGTAGAAAATCAGTAGAGTAAGTGATATGCACAGACTTGCTAATAATTTCATTGCCAAGACATTTGATTGACTTATTTGCAGAGTTAGAGCCACAGTATATGCCAGTTATGTCAGAGTTAGAGCCAGAGTTTAGACCAAATTGTTACACAAACTTGTTATGCAAATGTTTTCACAAATTGTTTATATTGCACCTTTTGTTCAGGGGGAGGTTTAACCCCGTCAGTCAGAGCCGTTTTTTTCAAGAGGAGGCATAACCTCATCAGTCAAGTCAACAGATGGAGCAGCCATACTGTGGCGCTCAGCTATCCATCCCTTGGCAGCCTGGATATGGTGAAAACCTTTTCCATGAGGCATCTAGAATTACAGACACAAAGAAAGACAGAAAAACATTTAGTCTACTGTTTATTATGTTTAATTTTAATCTGTCACCAAAAAACATGCTTGATTGCTGGTTTGTGAATGGAGGGCGGAGCCGGAGAATGTGAGTGGTAAGGATTGCACACCTGTGGGGAATTGGGCTAATGAATCTTCTGTGTTTCAGTGACCTGTAGCGAGGAAAAAAACAGGGAGAGATGAGTGCCTCGAGAGAGAGAACCAACTAGCACAGAGCCGTGTGTGTGTGTGTGCATGTGTGTGTATTTATAAAATAAAATCGCTGAAAAGTGAAAGTAAAAGATAAAGAATAAAGCACCTTTTGAGCTGCTCCAAGCCTGCCTCCAGCTTCCTCATTCCCTACTCAAACCTGGGAAGTGGTACACTGGTGCCTAAACCTGGGAAGACTGAGAACCTCCACCAGACCCAGCATCAGGCCCTCCTCCAGCTGTGCCGTGAGCAGGAGCAGCGCATCAAGGACCTGCTTGATGCCCAGGCAGTGGATCGGCAGATGCTCCAGAGCCTGGTCCAGCAGGTGAACATTCCAGCCGCCATGGCCACAGGACGACCCGGAAGTGTTCTGTGCTCAGCATTGGTTGGGAAGGTGGTGCCGGTGCCACCATTTTTTTGCTGATTTGAAATATGATATTTGTATGTGAGCTTGGTACACAGTTTTGCAGATCTTGGTCATTCCCCATTCAAATAGATAGGAGCAGTACTTGCATGACTGAAATAGCTGCCTGGGAGGCATTGCCAAAGTGACTGCAGAGTGGATGTACTGGCCTTAAAAAAAAACTCCACCTAGTGCTCACGAGATATGGAAAAAGCATATTTTTGCTTTTCGAACGTTTGTCCAATTTTCACCAAATTCGACTCACATCATCTTCAGTCCATGCCAGCAATAAGTTATGGATTTCGTGTTCAGACCAAACTGAACTGTCTGTCATGTTGTGATGCTTGCTTAGCTCCTACTTTGCCTCTGTTGTGCTTGGCCCCATAATTGCTGCTTGCAGCTATATTTATTAGGGGCCAATCACTGAAGGTGCGTAGGCACCTATTGTAATTGTTAGTGTTCTTATTAGGGGCCAAGCACCGAAGATCCATAGGCACCTATTGTAATCGTTAGTATTAGGGGGCCAAGCACCGAAGGTGCGTAGGCACCCTATCGTTATTCTACCTTTTCTCCTTCTTTTTCTTCTTCTGGGTAGGGTGTCAATGGCAGCCCATAGAACCGTCTGGTAAAAAGTTGGGAAATTTGGCACACTGATTAGGGAGGGTCTAAGGAACATTCTGAGCAAATTTGGGCCAAGTGGTGCCAATATTGTAGCACCACCATCGGGTTAACTTTTGGCCTAATTTGGAAGTACATTTATAGTTGTAATTTTTAAACCATGTGTCCAAAATTTAAAAGCCAGTGCTGGATTCCTTGGATTGAGATGAGTTCAACACACACTACAAAGTCAATTTTCACCTAAGCAAATTTTCTGCTATCTTGGATTTTGTCAAAAACTGTTTTTTTCACTACTCCTCCTACAAATTATATCCCATTATCACCAAAATTGGCCACACAAAAGTTATTAAAAGAATTTTGATTACTCCAAATGGTTTGCCCGTAAAAGGCCAACGAATCTGATGTCGACGCCGCCAAACAGCAAGTGAGGCTGTATCACAGCAACGATTTTGTGCACTGACACAAAACTTGGTAGGCATCTTCAGGACCATGACCTGAGGGTATGCAACAAATTTCATGATAGTGCTGCCTACTTGTCAAAAGTTGCAATAACATGCTAAAAATGTTTATATCTAACTGTAACAATTTTATTTTTTTCCTTATATCATTTGAAGAGTTTGTGCTAAATTCACAGTTCCTTTTTCCTGTAATTCCCTGAGGTACGCTGAAGTGACCGCACACCAAGATCTGAAATTCAAGTGTACTTCCTGTTGACCATCTTGGATTTTCTCAAAAACTGTTTTTTTTGCTACTTCTCCTACAAATTTTGTCCAATTATCACCAAATTTGGCAAATATCATCTACAGAGTAAGCCTCATCAAAAGAATTTTGAATACTCCAAATGGATTGTCTGTAATGTGCCAACAAATCTGATGGCGAAGCCACCAACCAGGAAGTGAGGCTGTATCTCAGCAATGACTGTTCACACTGACACAAATCTTGGTAGGAATCTTCAGGACCATGACCTGAGGCTATGCAAAAAATGCTGCTTGCAGCTTTAATTATTATTATTATTATTATTATTATTATTATTATTATTATGCCCTAAAACTGATCATCCAGACCAAACCGTAAGGCCTAGAGATCTGAAACTTTGAGGATTGGTAGTACTCCAACAGTCTACAACAGTTTAGTTTAGTTTAGTTTATTCATTTATAAAGCACATTTGAAAGCAACTGAAGTTGAAACCAAAGTGCTGTACAAGTAGTATAAAGCAAATCTATACACAAAAAACATTTAACAATACAAAATACTGAAAGACAAATGGAAATTTTACAAGCTCAGACTAAATTAAAACATAAAGAATAAAAGTTAGTCTTCAAGGAGGATGATCTTATATGAAAAGGAAGACTATTCCAAAGCCTGGGAGCAGCCACCGAGAAAGCCCGGTCACCTGGAACATGAACGTGGTACTGAAAGGAGTAATTGACTTGAGGGTTGAAGATATCTTGGGGCAGTGTACAGACTAAGGAGATCACATATGTATGGTGGAGCAAGCCCATGCAAAGCTTTAAAAACAAATAATAAAATTTTAAACTCAATGTGGAAATTGACTGGCAGCCAGTGAAGTGAGGCAAGCACAGGAGTAATGTGCACATGCTTCCTAGTGCCAGTCAAAAGTCTGGCCACTGCATTTTGCACCATTTGCAGGTGACCTAGAGCAGTCTTAGGCAACCCCAAATAAAGGGAATTACAGTAGTCCAACCTTGATGTTATAAATGCGTGAATAACAGGTTCCAGATCCTGCTTAGATAGCATCTTCTTGATTTTAGCAGTTGATCTCAACTGAAAGAAGCTGCTTTTAATGTGCATTAATGTGCTTATCAAAACACAATGAAGGATCTAGAATAACACCAAGGTTTTTGATGCAATCACGCACATTGGAAGACAGCGTACCTAACTGATTAACAATACCAGCGGATGAGACTGGTGGACCAAAGATAATTATTTCAGTTTTATCACTGTTCAGCTGCAAAAAATTCATGTCCATCCAGCATTTAATGTCACTGAGACATTCAAATAGATTTTGCACCGAGCAGCTGTCGTTTGTACTAACAGGAAAATAAAGCTGTGTGTCGTCAGCATAACAATGATATGATAAGTTGTGCTTCTGGATAATGTGGCCCAAGGGGAACATATATAGAGCAAATAGAAGAGGTCCCAGAATGGAACCCTGGAGAACACCATAAGATATTTGTGCATGAGGTGAGAAACAATTCCCTATATTAACTGAAAAGGTTCTCCCCTTAAGGCAAACCACTTCAACACAGATCCCTGAAACCCAACGACATGATTCAGTCTTTTCAAAAGGATCTCATGGTCTACTGTGTCAAAAGCTGCACTTAGATCAAGCAGGATTAAAAGACAGCAGGAGTCAAGAGAGAGTAAAATATCGTTGGTGACCTTTAACAAAGTAGATTCTGTACTGTGGAGTTCTCTAAAACCAGACTGAAATGTATCAAAAATGTTGAAAGTACTCAAGTACAAAGAGAACCGTGCAAAGTCTCGCCCCAATTGGCCACATGGTGGCGCTACAGTCATCAAAACAAAAAAGATTTACAAAAATGGCCATAACTTTTGAACCGTTAGTCACAGACTCAAGTGACTTATATCATTGAACAAAACATATATCCCTGATTTAATTTCCACCATTTTGGATTTTTTGCAAAAAATACTTTCACGAATTAGACATAGGCCCTTCGTCTGATTGGAACGAAACCAGTGCAGAAAGATTCTCTGGAGTCCCATTACCAATAATTATCAAAAAATGTTGAACTTTTAATTTAACCTCATGATGGCATGTCAAAACGTTTGAAGTGGGCTTGGCCACTTTTACTTAAATGGCTATAACTCTGGAATGGAATGAGATATATTCACCAAAATCGACAAACTTATATATGGGCCCAATCTGAGGACACATAAAAAAATTACTGACTGTGACCAGTTGGTGGTGCTATAACAGGAAAAAACATGAAATTGGCTCTAATTACAGAACCATTGGTCCAAATGACTTGAAAATTTGCATGCTGTGTTTTTGTCAAAGGTCCAATCAGTATTTATGAGGATAGTCGCATATCTTGAAAAACATGTCTGCCAACGGCCAAATAATTTTCAGCAGCTATTAGACATGGTTACCAAAGGCCGATCGGAATGAAACTTGGTGGACTTGGTGCTTGACTCTTGGCTCCAGAGGTCTGTGAGAAATTTGAAACTAATCAAACTATCACTATCAAGTTTTTCATGCTCATAAATGGTTTTATATACCACAATGTTTCACATAAAAACAAGTAATTCATTCCTTTTGATGGAGCTCCTCATTCTGAACAACTTTGCCTCAAGAATGGAGTCAGTCAAATTGTTCATCCAATATTTGCGATTACTTAAAAAACATACTTTCATGAACTAGTCCAAGGTTTTTTGCTCAACCAAAATAAAACCAGTGCAGGACAATTGTTCGGACTCCTTAGATCAATAATTATCAAAAAAGTTGACATCATCACCACGATGGCAGGCAAAAACATTTGAAGAGGACATGGCCACTTTTACTGAAATGGCTATAACTCTTGAAAGAAATGAGATATTTTCACCAAACTTGGCACACTTATGTATGGGTTCAATCTGAGGTCACATGCAGAAGATGGCAGAGCTTGGCCATGTGGTGGTGCTGTTGCTTAACCTTAGTGCAGCTTTTGATACAATTGATCATGCTATTCTCCTCGATCGACTAGAAAATGTTGTAGGCGTTAAGGGAACGGCCCTCTCCTGGCTCAGGTCTTTTTTGACTGATTGTTATCAGTTTGTAGATGTAAATGGTGACTTTTCTGCGCATACTAAGGTAAAGTTTGGTGTTCCACAAGGCTCTGTTTTAGGCCCACTGCTCTTTTCTTTATATATGCTACCTCTGGGCAAAATTATTTGTAAACAAGGTAATAGCTTCCACTGTTATGCTGATGACACACAGTGGTATGTTCCAGCAAAGCCAGATGAGAGACACCAGCTTAGTAAAGTTGAGGAATGTGTAAACGACATTAGACACTGGATGCTTATTAACTTTCTTTTACTTAATTCTGACAAGACAGAAGTTCTAGGACCACATGCAGCTAGAAGTAAGCTTTCCGTTTACATAATAACTCTGGATGGCATTTCTGTTTCCTCATGTGCAGCAGTAAAAGACCTTGGTGTGATGATTAACTCAAGTCTTTCATTTGAAATTCATGTAGATAATATTACTAGGATAGCTTCCTTTCATCTCAGGAATATTGCTAAGATAAGAAATATAATGTCACTACACGATGCAGAAAAATTAGTTCATGCTTTTGTTACCTCTAGGTTAGATTATTGTAATGCCTTGCTGTCTGGATGTTCCAGTAGATTAATAAACAAGCTCCAGTTGGTCCATAATGCAGCAGTCAGGGTCCTTACTAGAACCAGAAGATATAACCACATCACCCCTATCTTATCCACACTGCATTGGCTCCTAAACAAATTTTGTATTGATTATAAAATACTTCTATTGACCTCTTAAGCACTGAATGGTCTTGCGCTGCAGTACCTGAGCGAAGTTTTGGTCTTTTATGATCCGCCATGCCTACTTCGATCAAAAGGTGCAGGCTATTTATTGGTACCTCGAATAGTGAAGGCTACAGCAGGGGGTAGAACTATCTCTTACAAAGCGCCACAGTTACGGAACAGCCTTCCAATTAGTGTTTGGGCCTCAGACACAGTCTCAGTGTTTAAGTCTAGGCTAAAATCATATTTGTTTAGTCAAGCCTTTTGTGAATAGTTTTTTCTTAGGTAAAGGAGCAGGTCTGGAGGGTTCACAGGCATAGAGTGTTGGGGTGAACTGGGATGTTTGGATGCTGTCACCCCTACACATGCTACACATGCTACTCTTGAGATACCAGTGATCCTGACCCCTTCTGATCTCTGGACCTGCCTGATCCATCCTGATGCCCTACATCTGGTTGGAGTTCTCATCGGTTGAGATTGCTCGCTGCTGCTGGGGGGTGGCCCCACATGGGTGGCCTGAAGATCATTGGGATTGCTGGGGATGGTGCCACTTGTGGGCCGGGAAGATGGCTTGGGGATCTCATATTGAGAGTTGTACTGTGATGGCTTGGGACTGCGATTGCTGTGGTGGCTTTGGGGCTGCGGTTGCCGCGAGCAGTTTTGCACTCAGGTCATTTACTGGTTGCACAATTGCACTATTTGTCCATGTAGTACACAGTTATAGAAGGGAGTTATTTATAATTGCACAATCCATTATCACCCAGATGAGGATGGGCTCCCTTGTGAGTCTGGTTCTCCAGGTTTCTTCCTCATATTGTCTCAGGAAGTTTTTCCTTGCCACTGTCGCCTCTGGCTTGCTCTTTAGGGACAAATTCACATATTTACAATTTATTTTGGTTTAATTTAATTCGAATGTATTTACTTCTGTAAAGCTGCTTTGTGACAATGTCCATTGTTAAAAGAGCTATACAAATAAAATTGATTTGAATTGAATTATAACAGAACAAAATATGAAATTGGTGCTAAATATGTCTTTGTCCAATGTTCCATCAATGTCTGTGAGGACAGTTGTGAATCTTGAAAAACATGGCTGTCATTGGCCAATAATTGTTCAGCAGCTATTAGACAAGGTTAATGAAGGCAGATCAGAAAAAAACTTGGTGGGCCTGTTTGACTCCCTGCCACCAGGAGATTCTATCACATTGTGTGTGTCTAAATTATTGTATATTATGTGCACATGGTCTTCATATCATATTTTAGATCTCCTTATTCTGAACAACTTTGATACCAGTGGTTCATAAGGCAATCAAATTGTTTATTAAATATTTGAGATTATTTTAAAAAAACACATTTGTGAACTAGTCCTAGGGTTTTAATCAATCAGAACCAGGGTAGTACAATTTTCTGGACTTTCTAGGTCAATAATTAATAAAAAAAATATGTTGAACTTTTTTATTTTGATAGTCATTACAGGGTTATTTACAAATATAGGTGTGGCTTAGTGTACCCAAAAGTCAATAACTCCTAAAGAAAAACTCAACACTGCATAAAATTAAGTAAGTACATGCAACATACATGATTCTTAAGAAACATGCAAAATTTAATGGAGATCGGACAATAGATGGCGCTACGAATGCTGCCTCTGTAGTGCAAGCATTAATGGATTGTCCTACATCTCGAGAACCTTAGGCCGTACACTCAAAATTCTTTTTGATGCTTGGACCACGCAGATCACTGCTTGCTGCTACATTTATTATTATTATTATTATTTATTATTATACTTCCTGTGAGAGTCTATGGCAGCCCATAGAACACTTTGTACACTTTTTATGAAATTTGGCACAGAGATAGAGGACATTGCTACCTTTACAGCAATTTTAATGTGCACCACTCATGCCCATTAGTGCCACCTAGAGGGCAAATTTGGACACATGAGAGTAATCAGTACTTGTCATATATTCAATGTTCAATGTTGCCTTTGGTCTGTTGGCAGCCTCCTTAGTAAGTTTTTGTCTTGTCCTTTTGTAAATTTTGGAGGGACATCCTGTTCTTGGTGATATCACTGTGGTGCTCCATTTTCTCCACTTGTTGATGATGGCCTTCACAGTGTTCCATGGTATATCTAATGTTTTGGAAAATTTTTTTGAACCCCTCTCCTGATCGATTCCTTTTGACAGTGAGACCCTGTACAGGCTTTGTCAGCTCTTTGCACCATGGCTTCAGCATTCAGATGAAACCAAGAAGATGTCAAGAAAATCCTACAGAAACAGCTGGTCTTTATTTGGGGTTAATCAGAATAATTTCACTGATGACAGCTGTATGATAATTACTTTTGAACTTGAGATTGAATGTGATTGGTTCATTTTGAACACAGCCACATTCCCAGTTATAAAAGTGTGTGCACACTTATGCAACCAGGTTATTGGTTTCATGACAGTGGGAAAAGTTCTGACATGATTTATCTTGGTTTAATTTTTTTCATCACAAAAAAACTTGCCATTTTAACAGGGTATGACATAGTGAGTGTATGTAACATGTAAGTTAAAGAACCATACCACAATGTCTTGTTCAAGATAACTTTATTCATTGTTTTCTTTTCACCTTTTTCAGTTACATGGAAGGTGCACATTCCAGTGTGACTGATGTTTGTTAGTTTGGTGTCTTGGTCTCTGTAAATAAGAAAAGATAAATGGAAATTAGACAAATAATGCTTGTTTGATAATGATGATTCTCTTTGTCTTACCTTTTTCCTCTGGAGCTTCCTAGTAGGAGGGGCCAGACCGCAAACAGGAAGCCATATTTATTCCATCCATGGGAGGGGAGGAGCTTACTCACTGAGAGTGTGGAGAATGTTATTTGAATGTTATCTGGGATGCATGTCTTTTAAAATGCTCATTGGTTTTCATGATGAAAAATAGAGATTGTTAAAGAAGATGCTAATGTCAATGTTTGTATGATGATGTTGAATATCATTTAAATATTCAAGTGAAGTTTAGGCTAATTAGACTGTAACTGAAATAGTGTCATCATTGGACCGTTTGAATTTGAGGGGAGGAGCCTCACTTATAAAAGCCTAACTGTTTGGTCAAGAGGAAGGAGGGGGACAAAACTGAGTCTTAGTTGGACTAGTAGCCAACGCTTTCTTTGTCAGTATGTGGAGTGCAAATTCTTTGTGTAAGTTTAGTTTTGTTTTTTTTTTTTCTTTCATTTTGTTTGGAATCACGTTGGACGACTTCTGTTCCATTGCTTGGTGCATGCCTGAGAGGACAATTAAAGCAACCTCAAGAGACTTCAGAGTCCACTGCTAAGAATGGCCTCACTACACAGGGGTGTTGTGAATTTTTTACATTTTAAGCTTCAGGTTCATTATAATGTCTGTGTTTTACATGCTATCTCTTGTGTCATGTAGAAATTGTACTATGCTGTTTCAGAGCATGTATGGTTTTAGGACAAGTTGCATATTCTCTATGTTACATAAATGGAGTGATTGGAGCTTTAGTGTTTTCATTCACTTGCAGCATTCATATATACAGGATAAAATTAGCAACAAAGTAAGTTTGAATCAGGACTTTATGTTGTTAGTAATACAGATTGCTTCAATATATCACTGTTTATTCCTGGCATCAAGTATGCAATGTTGTTGGTGTTTAGCAATCTGTATGAGTATTATTTCATCATGTTTAATGAGCGGATTAGAATCACTAGCACTAGCGCACTGCTCATAATGCTAATGTTTGCAATGTTTAGTTTATTAGAGGTTTAATATTCCCTTGTATGATAATACACTCCACAGTTTGTTATTATTGCAGTCTTGAATTAATAATACAGTATAATTTCCATATCCTATTTATTTCTGTATTATTGGCTGTATTATTGAGGCTGTAATTTACTGTTGAGTTTGACAGTATTCAGACAATCTGTATTTATTTCTGTTTATTATTATTTATATTTATTTCTGTTTATATTATTATTTACCTCAGACACATATTTATGTGTATATGGTTGAACCCTGCACAAATAGTTTTAAACCCTGCACAAATAGTCTTAATCTTAAATCACCAGCTCTCAGTGGGGTAACCCTCAACAATGGATGTGTAGACTTTACATGTCCACTGTAACTGAAGGACCTTATCTGAAGGGAGTCCCAGAAGTTTGGTCAAACTTCACCTGTAGGTGGTGCTATTTGTAAAAATTTGTAAAATTGCTCATAACTTGGCACATTTGCCTCGCACCTCGAGGGCTGGGGGCTTGATTCCTGCCAAACTCCCGTGTGTGGAGTTTGCTTGTTCTCCCCATGCTTCAGGGGTTTCCTCCCCCAGTCCAAAGACATGCTCTGTAAGCTGATAGGGATCTCTAAATTGCCTGTAGTGCATGAACGTGTGTGTGCGATTGTGCCTTGTGATGGGTTGGCACCCCATGCAGGGTGTCCCCCTCCTTGTGCCCTAAGTACCCTGGGATAGGCTCCAGGCTCCCTGTGACTCTAGACATAAGCCATACAGAAAATGGAAGGATAGAAGTTGCCAAACATAGCTCAGCAACGTTGTGACAGATTTTGACCAAACTTTGTAGATGAGTAAATGACCTTGTTCCTATGGACTCCAAGAAGTTTTGTCTAAATCCCCTCTAGGTGGTGCTATAATTCACAGATTAGTAAAATTGCTCATAACTTTTGAACCACTTAACCTGCAATCATGTTTCTTCTTTCTCTTTATTCTTTGGAAGGTGCCAAGAGTTTGACATGTAACGAATTTGTGATCTGCTAAACACAAAATTGGCCATGTTAAAATTAAATAAAAAACTGTTTTTCTTCTATTACAAATTTTGTCAAATCATTGCCAAACAGGAAATGAGGGCATATCTTGGGAATGCTTTTACACATTGACATCAAACTTCTCACATAATATTTAGCAACATGATCTGAATTTAAGAAACAAGACTTCATTTTCAACTTGGGAGGGCTACTGATATATCTGAGGCGATATCTCAGCAATGGCTTCAAAGTTTTTTATACCACCTTGGGAGCAAGTGCTGATGGTTCCAAAAGTTTCTAAAGGGTGGGGACAGTAAGTGCTTGGCTCCCTTAATCACTGCTTGCAGCTATTATTTTTTATAAGGTGTCTATAGCCTATTAGGATTTCTGATAGTAATTGCTGCATTGCACACAAATCACTATTGGAGCCTGTATGTGCATGAATCACACTATATTAAAAGGAAGTCAATGCATAGCATCAGTGTTCAGGTAGACTGTTAATTTACACATTTCTTGCATTATCTAGTAGTAACAAAGTGGGCTTTAATAGAACATGAATATAGATCCCCTTAACACCTTCACAAATTCAGATCCAATAGGCCTAATTCAGTTTTCAAATATACAAAACCCTGTATTCAGGGTGCTATTTTCAGTGCTCAAATTCAACCAGTCAAATTCAGGTTGCAAAATTCAGTACAAAACATATTCAAGTTTAACATCTAGGCTACCCATGGATAGGCAAAGGCAATCGAGCCTGGAGCATGTTGCGCCAATTTGCATCTTCTACCGTTAAATGCCTCCTACTACTCTATTACTAGGCTATATGAACAAAACGGATGCAGTAGTATGCTCTGGCCCCATCCCAATGCGGCTTGGCTATGTAGCTTACAGCAGGTTATGGTCGCTGAACTGCTGGATGTCCAGGTGGTGCTCTGAAACAATGTGGGCTTTACAGCTAATTGGAGCAATTTTGAGGGCAAGGCTGGCCTGTTAGGGCAGGATGGTATCCCTCCCACTTGGGAAGGTGCTGCCCTCATTTCTTGCAGCATAGCACATAGTCTCAGAACAGGCCTAGTTAATCAGTGACAATCCAGAGCCGAGGCCAGGGAGCAGACAAGCAGGCTAAACCAACTGTCTGCTAGCTGCCCTGAGTCATCCACTATATTGCCCAGTTCCACTATATTGAGACTGTGTCTGTTCCCCGAGCTAAACCAAAATGTAGAAAAACTCGGAAGGTTTTTTGTAGTAACCTAATAAACTTAAAATTAAATCATACTGAATGCACAGCCAGCACCTTTCATCTGAAGCTAGGACTTAAATATTAGATTACCGATCAGAATACAGACTATTACTGATCAGGAGTTTAATGAACTGTGTTTAACAGAATTGTGGATTAAACCAAATGAGTATGAAGCATTAAATGAAGCTAGTCCTCCCAGATACAGTTATATACATCAGCCCCGTCTAACTGGCAGAGGAAGAGGTGTTGCAGTTATTTATAATGATAATCTGGGCATCACACAAAAACGTAGTCATAATTTCAATGTGTTTGAAGTTCTTTACTCTAACATAACATATATAGCCACAAAAAATAAGTCTACCCAGTCAATTCCACTAACTATTATTTACAGACCCCCAGGGCCATATTCTGAATTCCTTTGTGAATTTGTGGATTTTATCTATAACCTGGTTGTTTCTTTAGACAAGCATTATTGATGGAGACTTTAATATTCATTTTGATAACCCAGAAGACTGTCTGAGAACAGCAGGTGTGTCCATTCTAGATTCAGTAGGGGTTAATCAGAACGTAATAGGACTCACTCATAATGGTGGTCACACTCTTGAGCTAATACTAACATTCAGATTAAATATAGAAAATATAGTCACATTTCCACAGTCTGAAGCTATCTCAGATCATTACCTCATCTTGTTTAAAATGTTTCTTATTCAAAATATATGTACCTTACCACGTACATTCACGCCAGCCACTGCACAGAGTTTTATCAATAATCTCCCAGAGTTATCAGTTATGAATGATAACCGTCTGACACCACAGAACTTGATCAGGCAACTGAATGCTTAGAGTCAACTTTCTGCTACACTTAATGTAGCAGATAATGTAGCTCCACTTAAACAAAAAATAATTAGAGAGAAAAAACTAGCACCCTGGTATAACGATCACACACGTACCTTAAAACAGACCACTCCAAAAATAGAACGTAAATGGCGTCAAACCAAATTGGTAGTATTTCAAACAGCATGGAAGGAGAGCCTCCTTAACTATAGGAAAGCTCTTAGTGCTGCTAGAGCAACATATCTCTCCACCCTAATAGACATAGCAAAAATAATCCTAGATTCTTATTTAATACTGTTGCAAAATTAACTAGGAATCAGACCACCACAGAAACATGCACACCATCAATATGTAGCAGCGATGCCTTCATGAATTTTTTTAATGACAAAATTGAAAATATCAAGCAAAAAATTCAGACAAAAAATAAAGAAATTTAAATATACATTTAAAACCAGACAATTTGATAACTCTGTAGATAATAATAATATAATCATAACAGATCAGTGATGAGAAAGTTTTACTCCCCTTCAAGAGACAGAACTAATTTCACAAATTTCCTCATTAAAAATCAACTTGTATACTAGATCCTTTACCTACATGTTTCTTCAAACAGATAATTCCAGAACCAATCAAACCTCTTCTAAAAATAATCAATTCTTCTCTCAGCTTCGGCTATGTACCTAAATGTTTTAAACTGAAAAAAAAAAAAAACCTGACCTCGACCCCTGTCAGCTGTCCAACTATGGACCAATATCAAACCTCCCCTTTCTCTAGAATCTCCAACATTCTAGAAAAGGTTGTAGCACAGCACATGCTCAGCATATGCTCATACCTACATAGGAATAACATTCATGAAATCTATCAGTCAGGATTTAGGCATCATCATAGCAAAGAGACAGTGCTTGTTAAAGTGGTAAATGACATACTACAGGCCTCTGATCAGGGTTGTGCATCTTTTGAAACCACTGATCATACGATTCTCCTTGATAGAGGAGAAAATGTTATTAGTGTTAAGGGAATGGCCCTTTCCTGGCTCAGGTCTTATCTGACTGATCATTATCAGTTTGTAGATGTAAATGGTGACTTCTATATGTATACTAAGGTAAAGTTTGGTTCTGTTTTAGGCCCACTGCTCTTTTCTTTATATAATGCTACTCCTGAGTAAAATTATTCATAAACATGGTATTAGCTTCCACTGTTATGCTGATGACACACAGCTGTATGTTCCAGCAAAGCCAGATGAGAGACACAAGCTTAATAAAGTTGAGGAATGTGTAAAGGACTGTCACTCTTGCTTTGCGGGAGGTAGTGAGCAGGAACCACAAATGAGAGAGAGTTAAGGTGCAAATCAGGTGCTTTATTTGGAGTCTTCACAAACAGGGTGCAAGTTATGTGGAAATAATGGAGGTGCAACAGTGCTCTGTGCACTGCATGTCTTGAATGTAGTCCACTAGTGAGTGGAATGGGGATGGCTGCTCCTCCAAGGCCTCCCGGGCCACGTCCAACAGTCCCAGAGGCCGCCGTCCGAAAAGCAGTTCAAATGGGGTGAAGCCAGTCGAAGCCTGGGGCGTTTCCCGGAAGGCAAAGAAGACGTAGGGGAGGAGAAGGTCCCAGTTCCTCCCTTCTTTGTCTACCACCCGCTTCAGCATCCTCTTCAAGGTTTGGTTGACCCGCTCTACCAGCCCGTCAGTCTGGGGGTGGTAGACGGACATCCTCAGGTGCTTAACCTGCAACAACCGACACAGATCTACCATTATTCTGACTCGGCTGAAGAGGAGGAGGAGCTCTCGGGCGATATTCCGGGAGGTGGCCTTTCGTAGAGGTACTGCCACGGGGTATCGGGTGGTGTAGTCCATGATGACCAGGATGTATTTGTGTCCCTGGGCAGATTTTGGGAGCGGCCCTACCAGGTCCATGCCTACTTGCTCGAATGGGACACCGATGATGGGGAGCGGGATCAACGGAGCAGGCGCGGGTCGCTGGGGGGCCGTGCATTGACATTGGGGGCACCTTTAGCAGAAGGCTTTCACCTCGTCCTCCATCTATGTGTGATAGTACAGGAGCCCCCTCGTACTAAGAAGTAGGAGGCCAGTAGTCGCTGGTCTGGGTCTTGTTGAACCCCTTCGATCACCCGCACCTAGCTCCAACAGTGTTTCAGCCGCTCGTCTTCCTTCTGCTCCTGTCTGAAATTCCCCTGCCGGGCAACCTGTGAAGATACAGAGGACATATGATTAGTGGGGGGAAGGTCCTCACCACAGAGGTTGCCCGGGTGTCTCCGTGGCGTTGGGCCATGTGGTCCTGCCGGACCCTCGGCCGCCTGGCTTTTCGGCGCTTTTCGTGGACCGCTTGCATGTGGTCGATGCAGTGGAGAACCCTGGCCAATCTCGTCTGAGCAGGAGAGGTACGGGGAGCTTGGGTACGAGCCCCACTAGGATGGGCCATTCCTCGGCCAGTCCCCATGAACACAGGTCACCATCAGTGTTCCTTCTTCTGGCTGGCTTTTAGGCTGGCGGGACGGACGGGCTAGGGTGAAGGTGCTTCCTGTGTCCAACAGGGTGGAGGTAGGCCTTCCGTTTATCTTCACTTGGATTGTAGGTGTGCAGGGTGGGGGTGCCGTGTGCAAGGCACAGCCGGCGAGCCTGGGTTTTGCTGCCTTAATAGTTGGGGCAGCGGGGTCCGGCTCGGTAGGCATGGGCTCGTCTTTGGGTGTCCCGTAGACAGGGCGGTGAGGTGGCCTCCTGTCCCTGTGATACGGCGGGACGGGACGGTGGGTGGGAACCACTTTGGGGTACTCTAGCTGCTCTCCCCTGCCGATCTCTATGGTAGCGAGGGCCCTGTCGAGCACCTCCAGCATCTCTTGGGGGTTTTGGGAGTCACTCATACCCACGGCCTTGCATTCTTCAGGTCATACGCCCATCGGTGAAACTCTGCCGCCGCTTTTACCGGGGATAAACTACAGCAGGTGAGGATCTCGGCCTTAAGCTTGGCGTAGTCGGCAGCCTCCGCTGGGTCCATCGCGTGGTAGGCCAGCTGGGCTTCCCCCAAGAGGTAAAGGACCAGGACGAGGGCCCAATCTTCCTCTGGCCAGCCCTCTCGGAGCACCGTGCAAGCAAATGAGTGTAGGTAGGCTTCCACATCATCATCACTCTTCATCTTGGCCAGGAGGCTCATGCCCGCATTCTCCACCAGTGTCACGCATGCTTTGCGGGAGGTAGTGAGCAGGTACCACGAGAGAGAAAGAGAGTTATGGTGCAAATCAGGTGTTTTATTTGGAGTCTTCACAAACAAGGTGCAGGTTATGTGGAAATAATGGAGATGCAACAGTGCTCTGTGTGCTGAGTGAGGTGAGGTGAGGTGACGGCGGAGGCTGGCGATGTGAGCAGCAGGGTCGGCGCGACGGCAGCCACGGGCAGCAGGCAGACGGGTAGGATTAGTGGCAGCTCCCTGCGGCGTCATCTTTCTCGTCGTCTGCAAGGAGAAGAAACAGAAACAGCACCGTTATTGTGGGGCCTAAGCCCAAAACTCTCTACCTGTCGTCTGCAGCCGTCTCCTTTTATACTCTATAGAATTCATTTCCGCGAAGCCAGCAGTGCCTCATTACTCTGCCTCCGGCAGCCACGCGCTCTGTTGATGTCCAAAACATTCAAGGTGCTGAACTGGCGCTGTCCTTTCAGCAACGCGGCAGCAATAGTGCGAGGAGCGATTGTTGGTTTTCTGGTGCAGGCTGCCGGCCCGTCGTCACAAGGACATTAGACACTGGATGCTTATTAAGTTCCTTCTACTTTATTCTGACAAGACAGAAGTACTTGTACTACAAAGAAGTGCAGCTACAATGCAGCTACAAGTAAGCTTTCTGATTGCATAGTATCTCTGGATGGCATTTCTGTTTCATCATGTGCTGCATTAAAAGACCATGGTGTGATTATTGACTCCAGTCATTCATTTGAAGCTCATATAGATAATATTACTAGAATAGCCTTCTTTCATCATAGAAACATCGCTAAGATAAGAAATATGTCACAATGCAGAAAAACCAGTTAATGCTTTCGTTACCTCTAGGTTGGATTATTGTAATACCTTACTGACCTGATGTTCCAGTAGTTGCATAAAATACTACTGTTGACCTATAAAGCACAGATAGGTCTTGTGCCACAGTACCTGAGCAAATTTTGGTCTTTTATGATCCGCCAAGCCTACTTCGATCAAAAGGTGCAGGCTACTTGTTGGTACCTCGAATAGTGAAGGCTACAGCAAGGGGCAGAGCTTTCTTTTACAAAGCCCCACAATTAAGGAACAGCCTTCCAATTAGTGTTCAGGACTCAGACACAGTCTCAGTGTTTAAGTCTAGGCTGAAAACATTTGTTTAGACAAACCTTTTGTGAATAGTTTTTTTCTTAGGTAAAGAAGCAGATCTGCAGGGTTCATGGGCATAGAATGTTGTGGTGAACTGGGATGTTTGGATGCTGTCACCCTACTCTCATGCGTTCACTCAGGTTGGTTGACGGTGAAGTGGCTGACCGCTTTATGTCCCAGGGCACCCTCATGTCTGTGTTACCTTCTGGCTTTCCCTTTTAGTTATGCTGTCATAGATAGTCTTGACGGAGTCCCTGCTTGCACTCTGCACAAAATGTACATATTCTTTAACCATTATGTGACAATTAGCATACCTAACAATCTCTCTCTCTCCCTCCTTTTCTCTCTCTCTCTCTCTCTCTCTCCTTTGAGCTACTCATGCTACTCCTTAGATGCCAGTGATCCTGACCCTGCTGCTCTCCGGACCTGCCTGATCCATCCTGATGCCCTACTTCTGGTTGGATTTCTCATCATTTGGAAACCACTTGCTGCTGAGGATAACCCCACAAGGACAGCCTAAAGTTACATGAGATTACTGTGGATGGTACCACTTAGAAACCATCAAGATGGCTGTAGACTTCAATTGATGTGAACAGTTTTGCTATGATGGCTTAGGACTACAACTGGTTTGAAAGCTTTAGGGCTGCAATTCCCACAAACAGTTTTGCACTCAATTGTCCATCAGTGAACAGTTCAGCAAAATAGACTTCATGTGTAAACTATTACGAACTCTCATGGTTACACAATTGCACTATTTGTCCATATAGTATACAGTTTAGAAGTTAATTACTTACAATCACACTATCCAGTGTCACCCAGATGAGAATGGGTTCCCTTTTGAGTCTGTTTCCTTTCAATGTTTCTTCCTCATATTGTCTCAGGTAGTTTTTCCTTGCCACCTTCGCCTCTGGCTTGCTCATTAGGGATGAATTCATAAATTTAAAATTTTTATCCTGAATTTATATATTTCTGTAAAGCTGCTTTGTGACAATGTCCGTTGTTAAAAGTGCTATACAAATAAAACACTGCGAAGGCAATTGTGATTTTCAATCAGATTAGTAAAGGAAATCTGTCCTTTATCTATCATGTTATTTCTTTAGCGGGAGTCTGCAGCAGCAGTGTGGGGGGAAAGAGCCAATTATAATGTGGCATACCTGATACCTATTTGTGGTTGTTATTCTCTCTCTCTCTCTCTCTCTCTCTATCTGAGATTGTGTGTGTTGTGTCAAAGCGACCTGAAAGATGACATAGGCTATAGTGTACACTGAAAAAATGATTCATTGGTTCACATGCCAGCTACTTGGAGCTAGCCCACCCGTCTGGAGCTGTACTGCCTGTTTGGAAGTGGCTCTCTCACACTGTACCTGAGGGCTGAGAAGCAGAGAGATGAGCTGCTGCATCTGATCCACAGAAGGAGCAGAAACACTACATTGCCACTTCTTCTGTAACATGTTACCCTTTACTAAGCTCATATGTCCTACAAATAGCCCCTTAATAATTATATTAGTGTAATAATCAGTTTATTTTGTTTACAAAGAAACTATAAAAGCACCACACTACTCAGTACAATACTAAATAATTAAAATGATTTATTAAATACAGTTACACAGAACATTAAACTACAGAAGAACAAGCTTATCTTCAGCAACACAACAAAGTGAGCCTTCAGGTTCCTTTATTATTATTATTATTATTATTATTATTATTATTATTCCTTTAAAAACACACACACAGTTAACACACTTCTCTGTGATCAGTTATAGTAGACATGAAGAGAAAATCTTTCAGGGGAGCTCAGGATATAGTTTCAGAATTACTTGCATAAATTCGTTAAACATTTGTTACACAATAGTGCAATTTTAACATGATTGTTATTTATATGCCAACAGGATGAGTTGAGGCCGGGTTCAACAGTCACCATGCCAAGGCTAGAAGTGTCATTAAACATACACATTTTTCATGCTCAGCACCCTCTGTCTCTTCTTGAAGCCTCTGGAGATCTGACTGCTATTTGCCCCCAGGGTGGCTGCTAAATTTTTTTTGTATATCATATAGCAGCATAATACAGGATGTAAAATAAAATAAATATCTCTAAAATTATTTGAACACAGTACACTAAATAAAGTAGTCCAACTACAACAAAAAATCCTCAGTTATGTGACTTTGTGATGCTCTACTATTGTATGTATTAAGCATGTTAATTTTGAATATAGAACCAAATTAAGTAACATTTTATATTATTTATGTATTTTTTTTAACTACACATTTACTTTGTCATATATTGTCTGACATGCTGCTTCTTGGGCTTTGTTAATTGCTTAGGTGTTGCTTTTATTTGCAATAATGTTTTATACTCATCATATAATTTAATTGGTTGTTGTTCAGCTGGAGAGAAAAAAGCGACTCTCTCTCATTTGCTGCCACACCATTTTATCTTTATGTGACTGCTAGTGCTGCTTATATATCATGTGCATGCGCACAAACCTCCATTATCCAATTCCGGCCTGAATCATGCTGCCTTCATGGAAATAATGCTGCCTTCATGTGCTATCAGAATTATCCTACTTTCCACTTCTGAAGTGGTAAGATTTAAGAATCAAAATTTTATTCGTCACATACACAGTTATATATAGTATATAACTCACACTGAAATGAAAGCCTGGCCTACTCCTCTATAGACTGTGCATTTAAATATTAAATTAAAAATCAGAAATGAATAAGACATTAGAAATAAAAATAAATAAATAAAAAAAAGATAATAGAATTAAGAAATATATGTACAGGAATGTGCAAGAAGGGATGTACAAAAAGCAAGGAATGTGCAAAAATGGATGTACAAAATATGCATTATGTTATGTGTACAAAATATGTGAGTATGTTACATGTAATACAAAGTGCAAAGTGCAGTGTGTGGAGATTCAGTGGAGTGCAGAGTGACTGTAGAGTCTTAATGGAGGCTTAAGGGATCTGTATGATGGACATATCTGTGTTGAGGAGTCTGATGGCCTGAAGAAAGAAGCTCCTCTTGAGCCTCTCAGTTTCAGCCATCAGACTACGGAAGTGCTTGCCTGATTGCAACAGGCTGAACAGACATTTACCGGGGTTAGTGGAGTCCTTGATGATTTTAGCAGCTCTTGTACTGCATCGCCTGGTATAGATGTCATACAGAGAGGGGACAGCAGACCCGGGGATGCGCTCAGCTAAGCACACTACCCTCTGTAGGGCTTTGCGGTCCTGGGTTGAGCAATTTCCTTACCATGTTGAGATGCACTGAGTCCAGTACACTATGAGTTAATTATGAGTATGTCATGTTCGCATGCTTTGTTGTCAGAAAGAACATGAAACATGGATGACACCAGGTTCGTTCATTCATAGTTCTTTTTTCTTTTACTTTTTTTTGACACCATAACACACATTACTCAGTTAGCTAGCTTCCTGACAATAATGGAATTTTGGTCAAATACAAGCTATTTTCATGGTGTAAAAATGTACAACATGCATAGAATGGTTGCTGATATACATAAATGAATATGACCAAAATGGCAAGCGCTAACAATTAGCTGCATTTAGAAAAATGAACAAAACCTGTCATTCAGCAGAAAAACTGTATTCTCTTCTGCCATGTTGAAAGTTTAGGACCCCTCCCATCTCGGAAGTTCGGGTATCTGAGTTTTCCAGTCGCAACTATGACCTGAGGGATCATTCATGTCCAACTTCCCAGTGGGAAACTCGTATTTACAATAAATCCGATAGCATATGAAGGCAGCATAAGTTCCACTTGAACTTCGTTGATGGAACGCACTGAACCTAGATTGATCTGTTACTCTAAATCAGGGATGTGTGGGTGCAGGTCCACACCTGATAGTCCATTGAAATGCAGGATGAACTGATTAATCAGGTGGAATCAGGTGTGGTTCCTGTTAGGTTGGAATGAAAACCTGCATCCACACCTTTGCGGATCTGATTGGACACCCCTGTGCTAAGTCAAGCGAGGCTATTTCAAATAAGCCCTGCCTTTATTAGCTTGCTTCATGGAATACATACCCCCCCAGGCTTGAGCCCCCACTTTTGTTGGTGTCTTATGACTGCTGGTGATGCTGTTGTGCTTGGCTCCACAACAGTCCAAAATCATCTGCTTTAAGCCTTTTTCAACTGCAAATAAATATTCTGATGTGACCTCATATTGTTTTTTTTTCTTTGAAAGACATGTTGCTTGTATTATTAGAGATATCAGGTGATGGATAGAAGCCCAACCACAGCCACAATGAAATAAGCAGCTTTCCCCATTGGCCCAGGTACCCCAACTTCCTTACTGAAGTCAACAAAAAAACACAATTACAAGAAGCCAGAGAGCTTCCCAATTGCTCCTCCTAACCATAGTAACAGTTACCTTGCTCTGATGCTAGTGTCATTTGGCCAACATGTAGGCCAGGACTGTCAAACTCAGCTTTTTGCAGCACACAGATTTGCAAAGATTTTTGCTACTGGACATGCTACACATAATAAATTATTTATTTTTAATGTATGGTTCATGGATTTTACAATGTGACATTGTCATATGATAGCAACATAGTAGTTTGTGTATGATTTTCCATGTTGTATTTATCTTTATTTTAAGCCATTACTCTAGAGTTGTATGGAGGGCTTTTCTTAGTATGTGACTCCTTTGTCCTTGGTGGTAATTTGTTGAACTGGAAAAGGAAAACTTTATGCAACATCTGTGAGGCCAAATTGTAAAGAATATATACTGATGGATGCTAGGGGTAAAATATATTTTAGACATGTATGTTTTAGACTATTTTTAAAGGGGGAAAAAAAGCCTTGGGTACAAATGTCTTTGTGGGGAGAATTAATTCTTTGAATTCTGGTATAGTTACACTATAGTTAGACAATATAATTACAGTCAGTTCTTCTGCTCAAGAGTCTTATGCAAACAGAGCTGTCACCAGCAAGGCCATTAGCAAACAAAGTCACACAGAGAACAATCTAATGGTCACGGTGTCCAGGGGAGATTCAGTTTACCGGACAAATGAGTGTACTTCCGGTCATACGTTACTGCTGTGGAAAAAAAAGCTATACAAGAATAACACCATAAAATAAAATAATTAACATTTAATTAAAGTTTTTGGGTACTGGTTAGCTATTTAACATTTAAATAAACATAAATAAACAGAAATAAAAATCGTCAACAGGTGAATATTTTTATTGGACAATGTGTCAGGCAGGATCTGAATTTGCTGGTCACGCAGAGTTTTTACTGGCCAAATACCGGCTAACGGAAACCCTGATATATAAAAGATTTTTTAAATTACATGTGCAATACTAGCCTATGGGGAACTGGGATATTTGTGATCCCTCTGGCCTAGTATGAAGTGCGTACATTCAACAATTCACTTGTGCTCTTAGATCTGCTAATACAAAGTGAATAAAGTGAAAAATACACAATTGACTATGGCAACACACTGCTCAGTGTGAAATCACAATATTCCACCTTTATTAGAGTTCCATTGTTCTAGAATGTTCTAGCGTATTCACTGAATGAGTCATTTTGCTGTTTGCATGTAGTGGAGGTGGTGATTGGGGGATATACCCCTCCTTTCTTTTTCTCTTTCTACTGTGTCTAGCCTTTAAGGTCTGGCTTGTTTGCATTCCTCCCAGTTAATAAGTGTTTGTCTGATCCCTTGCAGGGGCTAAAGATCACCCCACAGAAACAGAATGGGCACTTCTACTCCTTGCTGTATAAGAAGGAACAAGAATGATGTTAGGCTGATAAACATCATAAATTTCATGGATCTCCAGTTCACCTATTAACTATAATAATAACTAAGGTGCCACCACAGATCACATACACCACAGTGGGCGTCAGGTGACCCCTCTGCATGCTAATGCACACATGCATATAAACTCTCAGGATTTGACAGTATGAGCAGTGTATGAGCAATGTCACAATCTCTCCTAGGATCCATGAAATATTCAATTGAAATTTTATTTATTCAAACACACTTACACATTGTGACCATGTGATAAAGAGTGAATATGCATCTTAAACATTCATAACAATTCACAAACTCTTTCTTTGATTCTGTGCTCTGGTGACCACAGGATAATAATGCTCCTGACATAGTTTCCAGGCTATCCACCACCAGCCCTGGACAGACAGCAAGAAGCCTGTGGGGAAGAAAAATATAAAAGTCTCTGTTTCACTTCATCCTCTGTCTTTTCCAGTCAAGTGTTTTAACAGGAGTGCCAGGCACAACGCAGGTCCAGTGCTACGGTTAGAGTCCTGAGAATGGCTACTGCTGTGTTAGAATTAGGAAGAGAAAGCTCTGGCTGGCCTCCTCTATGAGGGGGTCCCACTTTAGATCTAGTGTTTGGGCCTTTTGTGGGGTTTTTGTCACCCCAGCTGCTCACCTATTGAAAGGAGAGCCTAAGATATGTAAAGTAGCATCATTTTGTAGTATTCACTCTGCTGGGAAACAAACAAAGAAATAAAGAAATTAATTTAAACTTTTATAGTGAGCAGAAGCCTAAGTGCTTGTTTATTGGAGGACATCCTTTAAATAAAGTGCTAAAATGGCCCTAATATGGGCAGATTTTATATTTATTTATTTATTTATTTACTTTTTATTGAGGCCTAGTGACATACTGCAACGGGTTTGGCTTACCTCCCGCCCAGCATTGCTAAGCAGGTCTGGACTTGCCTATTCAAAGTAGAGACATGGCCAGAAGGATTACACATGGCAAAGCTTGAACCTGGCTGTCATGGACGTTGTTGTGTTTCTTTTTCTTTATCTCCATGTAATTCTCACCCTCTTTCCACTATTAGGGGCAGTCTGCTGTGCCCTCTCTTCCAAAAGTCCTGAGATCAGTTGAATGCTCCTCTTCAAATGTTTGTCATACGTTTGAGCATTGCTTGCACTCCAAAACAGAGCCATCGTATGTGAACATTCAGGCCTGCTGTACTTGTCCACAGAGGCCTTATAATTGTTCCATTTTTCTTAACCTAAGGAAAATATGATCATATCAACATTTATATTCTGTTTTTTTTTCTAACTGGTCCTTGTCTAGTTTAGCTGTTACTGATGAGGTGATACTGTGGTCTGATCATGAAAATGAGGTGCTTACAGGTGCTATTTGCTCACAGGTGGCACCCCCTGCTTCTCAAAAACAGTTTTTATTCATATTTTAGGAACCTGATGCAAGTAGCCCTGTTGCTCCTGAAACCACAGCCAATATTATATCTTCACTTTTAGATTATAGAACCCATTTACTACCATAAAGAATATAATAGAAAAAATAGAATTACATGGAATGACAGCTTATCACTCCAAGACATGATGATCCCTCTTAACTGGCTAAGGTGGTAAACAGTTTTGTCATGGCAATCTTTTGCCATTTCATTCCCCTCTGCTTCTCAAACACCTACAAAAGAGAGTCACAGCTTTGTGTAATGAATAAGAGGCCTCCCACAGTTTCACTAGGCATTGTTCTGTCTGCACTTGCTCACTGTGTGTATTGCCCACTAAGTTGGTGATGGATGTCAGATTACCCTGATACTAGTGTCTCACTCACAAAGAGGCACTGGCTCAGAGAACACACACCATAAACCCACCACCAGCAACTCTGCATACAATGACTAACTGCTCTTGTTTGACATCCACTTTTCAGATGCATCTGTGTCTATAAGGTGAAGATATTGAGTGTTACTTAAATATATTTGGCTGTTTTTGCTTATTGGCAACATAAGCGACAACATTGGCAACAATTTGAAGAAACCACTATGAAGAATCCCTTTAGAGGGCACAGTGAGATCATCTGTAATCCCAGTGCTCCTCTTTCTGCTAATTTGAGCTCAGGCTGAATGCCACATTTGTTTCCTCATCTCTACAACATAGCATTTTTTTAGTATACTGTACTAAACTGTAACAAAATGCTATACTTGACAAAGAAGAGCCTAGTTATATCAACAGGGCATTAAACGTCATCTGTAGTTTAATGATTATGGAGCACAGACCTTCAATAAGAAGACTGCAGATATGCAAATAACTCTTCTTTCAGTGCCATCATACCATTTTGAAAAGTATCTTATCTAAATGGAGAAGAAATCCAAAGTTTCTCCTGTGTCTTATGAATTCACTCAAACACTCCTTGATGTTTTAGCAGATCACTTTGGCCAGATAAGTGTCATTTAAAAACTCTGCACAATCACTGTGATAAATCTTGGGTAACACCAGGCTCTTTTTTTCCTGTATTGCAGCAACTGTTATGGGCCCTCTCCCATTTTGCATCCAGTCTTCATGACAATGGCACCCACAGTTACCCAGGAGACAGGCCTTTATATGAGGGGCATGTGCTGAAAAAAGATGTTTTCTACCTCTCTCTTGTCCAGTTTTCCCCCTTTTCAGCCTTTTTTTTCTGGATAAAAGGGGTAAGTTGAGCTTGGAGATGAATCCTGAACCAGTGGGCACTTTGTGCGCTCCGCTTTTGGTACATATTTCCAGGAATAGCATTGGAGATGTGGTGGGAACAGTGGAAAATCTATCCTGAAAACACAGCTACTAGCTCTGACACAAAGTTGTGTTTGACCCTCATAATAAATGTCTGGCTACCTGACCATTTAATCTTACCTGTCAATGTATGTGAATTTGCTATGGTTAACATTTCATCAGGGAGCTCTCCTTACGGGCAGCCTTCAGCAGTGTTGGACAATAATGCTTGCATCAGGTTACTCTGGCCTCTCATTTAACCAAGCCTCAACATTATAATTACCAACCATGCATTCCACCTGGAAAGACTCTTCCAGCATGGATTGGTCATTCCTTTGCAAATAGGTAGGTAAAGCATTATATAACAGCTAAAACATTAGTGTTAAATGAACATTTACAGTGTTAATATAATCTTTGATGAAGACGGTTAGACCAAACATTATAAGTGTTAATTCAGCAGGGAAAATGATCTTAACCATTAATAATAAAATGAATAATAATTCACCATCTGCCCTAGTTATCAGCAGCAAAATCACTGAACTTGTTACACTCAAAAATGTAGCAGAAGAAATGCATTTTGATTTCAGTTTTGCATTGTCTTTAAATATCCTAGGGAAAGGGGTGAATGATTTTGGGCCACCTTCATTGTACTAAGGGACATGCGTCTACTAACACTATGGCACTCAATTATGATAAAATACCATTTTATTAGGTACTAAATGGTATTGAATGCATAAGTAGATCCATTAAGCTAATCATACTCACTCACTAATCAAGTGGTGGTTGTAGTCATGGTAGTAGCCAATGCACTGTTCAGCCAATTATGTATGAGGGAGTGGAACACTTATCCCCATCAGTCTCCCCATGGCTACACTAATGGGATGAAGGCCTGGAACTATAGGGGATGTGAGAAAAAC
This sequence comes from Pangasianodon gigas, assembly GCA_022758105.1. Lineage (NCBI taxonomy): Eukaryota > Metazoa > Chordata > Actinopteri > Siluriformes > Pangasiidae > Pangasianodon > Pangasianodon gigas. The sequence goes on from CM040466.1 coordinate 18,072,775, forward strand.
ACTCACACACCATACTCTAAACCAGCAGAAAGACGCACCTTCAAAATTAGATTGATTGGAACACTCTTAACCAGCACAAGCCCATATAATTATTCTCACTAAGAGTGTCAAGCTGTATTGGTATTTAATTATAATACACTGAAGGGGAATATCAATATTTCACTCAAATTTCATTCTAAACCAGAATGCATATTTGTGAAGCAAAGTAACATATAACAATATTTGTTTGCCAGTTATTATACTTGGCACATTAAAATTATAGGTATAAGCATCTGTAGCTGAGTTGCACATTTTTAAAAATAAAGAATTAAACAATACCCAGGAAATAAATTTTGACCAACTCATTGCTGTTCTTCAGTGCAATGTACTGTATTGTAGAGATTTAAAAATGCAATAAGATTTATAAAATGTTATAATTTTATACTATACCTGATGGCATAACATAAAAACATTAAATAGATTTACCAGTGAAAATAATTGATTAGCATGCTATGATAATACTCGATATACAGCACGATAATAATTAATGAGAAAATTTTTAATCAAAAGATTTTAAAAGCTGTAAAAAGAAAAAGAAAAGTTGAATTACAACCAGCTGTGTCTGGCATTTTCTTTTTAAACATTATAAATTATTCAATGTATCCTTTCTTAATCACATTTAAGGGTGCCATTCTAATACATATTATTGTTTTTGTACAATTTACTTGTTAGCATATGAGCTGAAAATACTGCATCCACCTTTTCTCTTGTAATGTGAATGAAAACCGTTTCAGTATATGAAATCTCATATAGCTAGGAGTCCAGTATTATCATTGTGGTATATGTTTATTTGCATGTCTTATTTTGTTCCTTCCAAGCAGGTACCTCAATTGCAATAAATGATTACATTTACATCTTCTTGTAATTTGTAGATGCTACAAATAAGTATTTATTGCTTGATTTTAATTGCAGTTAGTTAAAATGAACATCTAGACTGTAAACAAAAAACTGAGGATCTAATTTTTGCCATTGATTTGCACTGTTTCTTTCTGTAATTTCACTGTTGTTCAGTTCTGGTTTCACTGTCCAGTCATGAAGAATTTGATTTTAAAGATTTTGAAGAACCTACGTTGTGGCAGTTTTTGATCAGTGGCTTTTCGGTAGATCACTTTCCAAATATAAAAAAACAATACAAATTGATAAAAATAAAAAATCAAAATGGACATGCTAAAGAACCAAAGTTTGTACTTTTTGGGATAAAACTGCTCTAAACCTCTCCACTCCTCATATATTTCAATGATACTGAAATGCTGATGAACTCTTCAGAGAAGAGATTCAATTTTACTGTCAATATCATCGCTGAGTGAGTCTCCCAGATCAAAGAGTTGACTGATGTTAATAGTAGACGTACAAAGAAAATCAGGATGGTTCCCCTCTTCTTCCTCTGTCCAAGGACTCCGTAAAAATTCTGTGGCTAAAAATGTCTCCTCATCAAAGTCTCCATTACTGTCCTTTTGTGTTTCTATTAGCATGCTACTCTCTGCAGTGCTGACTGAGGCCTCCAGGGAGCTAACATGAATGCCATGTACCATGAGGTCCTGATCTTGTGTTATTGGGCTCATAGGACCACCCTCATTCAGGCTCAAATCCCCATTCAGTGCTGAATTTAGCAGAGCATCCCAGTCAAAATTACCCTTAAGAGATCCCAGAACCTTTGGTTCCTCCATGGCCAGCAGTGGGGAGCTAGAGCGGCACAAAGCTTTGGCACCTCCAGCCCGGTGGCTATATGGCTGTTTTCTTTTGCGGCCTTTTACTGTGCTCCAGCAATCAGATGAATTGGTTTCTGCTAGGCGAGGATCCCAGTTCTGGTCAACTCCAGTGACTTCCTCAAATTCTTCTAAGAGCTGCTGTGACTCAGGACTAACATGGAGAACACCTGTGACATTTGTTGTTGTCATAACTGGCTGTGAAATCATTCTGAGTTGATTTTTAAGAGCTGGGTTAATCTGTACTGGAGGCATCCTTCGCTTCTTATAAGCCCCACTCAGGAGACGTTCAGCATATTCCGGGTCAATCTTCCAGAAACCACCCTTTCCTGGCTCATCTTTCTGCCTTGGAACTTTTATGAAGCATTTATTCAGTGAGAGATTGTGCCGGATGGAATTCTGAAATAATTTATTTGGAGAGAAGACAAAACCACAATAGCAACTTTCATTAATCACTTCGTGAAATTCAGGCTTTTCCTTGATTATGTTTCTCTTTAGCAAAGCAGAAAGTATACTGTTGGGAATGCATGCACTATATAAGTTCTCTGCTCATTCTCTATTTTAATCAACACCATCATGGACTGAAAAACTACCACAAAGAACTTATATTTAAATGAAGCACTGACCCTTTGATCTTAGTTAAACATTATATGTTAATGTTTTGGGTTAGAGTGGCTAAAAACTGAGGAAATGTCTGGCTAATCCTCAGAAAGCTAGAGGGTTAATTAATCATTCACCAACAAGTGTTTTTTATTTCTCAAAAAACTCCACATTTAATTAGTACATCTGGTGACTAAATTGACTGAATTTCTTTCCCTTTGTATAGAATCAGTCTATACAGCACCTATGCTTTGCTTCAATGCCACTGTATTTGTATGGGTCCTTGGTTCACATGAAAGTCATTGTGCTCTGCAGAGGTTTGTTTCTATCCAACAAACAAAGGGTCTTGTTTATATGGATGCTATTATAATTGCTCTTTCTATATATACTACTATAGCAATATACTCAAATTTAGTTCTGTCAAGTTTGTGGATACACTTTCCCCATTTATCTTTTTGAACAGTCAACTAAAATTGGAAACAAAGTGGTCACTATCATCAACTATAGGTGACCAGAATAACTTACCTGCCAAGTGGGTTCAGCATGGCGGAAGTAGCAGAAGTTGTCAGTGATCCATTTATAGATACAGGAGAGTGTGATTTTGCTTTTCTTGCTTGCCTGCATAGCCATGCAAATGAGGGTGGCATATGAGTATGGTGGCTTGACGTGAGGGTTTGTCTTGTAGTCGACCTCATCTGGGCAGTGTCCATGTGCAACCAAGCTGGGCAGAGTGCACAGGGCAGGAACAGCTGTTGCTGTGGGCTTACCAGGGGTCAGTGGCATGCCTATGGAGGCAAGGTCACCTGCTAGAGGAGATGCAGGGGCTTCTCCACCCAGCTGCTTCTCAAAGAGGTTGCTCTGATGTTGGTTAGTAGAAATCACTTGTTGCCTTCCACTGGCACTAAGGATAGAGAACTCTTGCAACCACTGCAGACTGGTCAGGCTGTCATCCAAGTTGTCAGAACTGCTGTTGTTGAAACCACTGCTTTCGATTAGGTCCTCGGCCTTTGTAGCAGGACTGACTACTTCCTCCTCCAACCCCACTGAGCCCTTGGGCTGCGAATCTGTACAGCTCAATGACAGCATGTCCCTCTGTCACCTTTCAATGCACTTCTCCAATGGTGACCTGCACACAAAACATTCACATGCCCATCTAGTCCACAGCCAGTTTCAATTATGCATGGGGCAAACATTAACGGGAACATATCAAAGTAGCTCAGTTAAACATATAAGCCTGAAGTTGTAAGCATCTTTCTGTAAAATTTGATGTAAGAATGAAATGGAGTTGGCTAAGATCAAGCCAATCTTAAAGCTCCCCTAAATTACATGGCTGACTGAAGGTCATAGAATTTCCCTGAACAGTCACAGCTGCCTGTGTAGGCTGTCTGAGAAAGTCTTCCAATAGGAAAATCTTCCAGCAACATAAGTATTTTCATAGACGACACTGACCTAAGGCACTTAGACTTCAACACAGTTAAAATCAAAGTATGAAAGGTTTTAAGCAATTAAATGTCAGCCCACCCACTGAAATACTGGCTGGATGAAAACACTGGCCTTTGGAACAAAACCTGGGCAGACTGCAAGGGTTAGTTATAGATTTTGTTAGATATTTAGTTAGTTATCTAGTCATTTAAAATTGGTTACATGATTTGAAACTCAATTTTTTTTTGCTTGCACATATAGTAAAATCGTGAGCGCTTTTATATTTAATCGTTTAATCGTTTATATTTAATCGTTTAATCGTTTAATATAAAGCATAAGCTATATATATATATATATATATATATATATATATATATATATATATATATATATATATATATATATAATTCTACTTAATTAAAGAAAAAGTTAGTCAAACGCACCTGTTTTTATGAAGTTAAAATAACTGGAGAACACATCTAAAAAGGCACGATATGTCCTTATTAGAACTGGCGTGAAGTAACGTTAACTGTTGATTGCGAAGCCGAAGTTGAAAGATTGGGTGGTTAGCGTTGATGCGCGCGTCTCCGGTACAAGGGGGTATAAATGCGCGCGCAACTTTAGCAAAAACCTGCGCGCTCACGGGGGGCGGGTGGTGGTGTCTCCATTTACTACCTGCTGCAAGAGGTTTGTCCAGCAACTATAGCAACGCTACACCCCCTTGTAAACAGCTTCCCATGTTTCTATTGGCTCGGAAGTTGCTATAGAGCTTAGTTTTATCACTCCCTCAAACACAGGTTCGCTCGTCACGCAAGTGAATTCGGTCTGGCTGACAAAATAGTGGGCGGGGCGGAGGCAACGAGGATGAAATGTTTTTTTCCCTTCTCTTTTACTCGTACGCGGCTCGTCTGTTGAGGAACGTTCCATTCAACTCTCCAACCATGCTAAACAGTTTTTCAAGTGCCAGTCTATTTTTCCCCTCTACTCTTTTATTCGTATCTCAAACTGGCAATATGTTCATTCCTTCACAAACATCTTACTGACACGTCTGGGGTGTGTTATAATAATATTAATCTGTTATTTTCCATTTCATCTGAATCGCTACTGGAGCTGTAATGACTAGACATGTGAAAGAAAAGGAGCATCCGACAGAACTTGGAGTACTCTGGCCTCCTGCTTTTTTTGCCAACCCCCCAGGAAATGCCCTGCAACACTTTTCATCTAGATCCACGTTATCAATATTGTTCTGTGCCTCATTCTGATCCAGGGCAGGAGTGGGACTGATTGTCAGCCCAGGAATGTCATCTGAGTAGTCCATACATGTGGCCCCTACAATCAGGTCCATAAGTATTTGGACAGTGACACAATTTTTGTAATTTTGCCTCTGTACACCACCACAATGGATTTGAAATGAAGCAATCAAGATGTGATTGAATTGTAGACTTTCAGCTTTAATTCAAGGGATTTAACAAAAATATTGCATTAAATGTATAGGAATTACAGCCATTTTGTCCCTCCATTTTCACAGGCTCAAAATTAATTGGACAATTGACTGATAAGCAGTTTCATGGCCAGGTGTGGCCGATTTCCTTGTTATTTCATGACAATTTAAGGATATAAAACATCTGGATTCCAGGCATTGGATTTGCATTTGGTAGCCATTCATGGAAATAGATTAGACTTTTCTTTTAAAAAAAAACCCTCTAAAAAAGCCGGACCAGTTCTGATGCAACATTAATTTGTACCAGAATGATGGGAAGAGAAAGGAAAAGAGAAGGAAAGGAATCTGTCATCATCTGTCAAACATGTGGAGGCAGTGTTATGGCATGGGCATGTATGGCATGGGCATGTATGGCTGCCAATGCAACTGGGTCACTGGTGTTTATTGATGATGTGACTGCTAATGTTCTTAAATGGCCGAGTCAGTCACCTGACCTCAACGCAATTGAGCATGCTTTTCACTTACCAAAGACAAAACTGAACGCAGAAAGACCCACAAACAACCAGCAGTTGAAGCTGCAGTAAAGGCCTGGCAAAGCATCTCAAGGGAGGAAACTCAGCATTGGTGATGTCTGTGGGTTCCAGACTTCAGGCAGTCACTGACTGCAAAGGATTTACATCCAAGTATTAAAAATACTCCTAATATTTATGATTGTTAGTTTGTCTAATTACTTTTGATCCTGTGAAAATGGAGTGACTCTGTATAAAATGGCTATAAATCCTAAATGGATAATTCAATATTTTTGTCAAATCCCTTGAATTAAAGCTGAAAGTATACACTTCAATCACATCTTGATTGATTCATTTCAAATCCATTGTGGTGGTGTACAGAGGCAAAATCATGAAAATTGTGTCACTGTCCAAATACTTATGTATCTGACTGTATGTGCAGTCCACACACTCTCTTGGAATGACCACAATGCCAAATCCACAGTTTAAACTCTTTTGACTATTTATATTCAAACATATTGTACAGTAGGCACCAACTACAACACAAATAATAAATATATGCAAACAAGCAAAAATAAATAAATAAATAAAATAAAAAATAACAGGCCTAAAATAAATATAAATAAACTTACAAATAGTTTAAATAGTGAATAATGAATGCCAAGTTAAAATAGAAACCATACATAAAAGTAAAGTGCAGATTTCTGAACATAGGCCATTTTAATATCTTTGGGATTAGGCTGTCCTATAACAATTTTGACACTAACAAATCAGTCATTCATAAATATCCCAGCAATTATTTGAAAATTCCTTGACACTAAAATTACTAAACTGAAAGTATCTTGAAGAGAGGGAAAGATGGGCTACCTAGAAACTGTAGCTTGTCAAGCTATAAGCTTCTCATAATTTAAAGCATTAGAGTATCTACTGTGACTTTTTCTCTGTAGGTAATTTGGGTAGGTACATCTTCCTCTAACACCTTTCTATTCTTTAATCTGGCCTTTTCCATTTCTCCTTTTCATTTTTTGCTGTCCATATTGATTAAAAGCTAAGAGAGCTCTCCGGTCTAACTGTAAACCTGTACATCTGTCATGTGACCAGCCTGGAATCAATCGGCCTATTAGGCATCTCTGAGAGCCACTCTCATTGTCTCATTGCCTACTGTATGGGGAGGCAGGGGCATGATCGATAGGCTACCGTGTGTGTGTGTGTGTGTGCATTTGTGAGTATGTAAGTCAGAGCACAGCTGCCTACACTGCAACAAGTAGTTCTATGTTATAACACCAACATTAACTTTATTGCTTCACCAACCAAAGGCCCACTGGGGATTCTCCTTGTTCTCCTGATTAGCCACTTCGGCATTAGTCTGATCACGTAGCCTGGACATAGCTTTTCCTAAACCAAAGGGGCTTATTATGACGACTGTTCATTGAAACAACTTAATTCAAGTGATTGTCAATTCGTAGTATGTATTTTACTTGCTTTGACCTTCATACTAATTGTATTTTATGCATAGCCTTTTTGAGCTTTGTGTTTTTTTATTTTATATCACATACTGTACTTAAAATGACATTTCTGAAATATGCTGTATAGTTCATTCATTCATCTTCAGTAACCACTGACCATTTTTGGGCAGTGGTTATCACCTACATTATTTTATTTTTAAAGTATAATGAATATTTTTAAAAAGTCTATCTATCTATCTATCTATCTATCATTTAAATGATTAATTTAAAGGAAAAAATATAGCCATCCATGTGCATTTGAAGATGGATATGCCACCAGACTGCAGTGTCGAACCTGAGGATAAAATTTTTCAGTATGTTGGACTAAGCAAAGACTTGTATAAAATGAGGTGTCTCCTTTGCTTCCCTAGAATTTGCCAATGAAAGCAAATTTGCTAATGTTAAATAGCCCTATTTAACTAAGCTGGACTGTTTTTTTTTTTGTACTAGACAGCAAGTCAGATTCTAGCTAACAGTAAATATTTAAGTATTAAATATAAATATTCTACTTCTGATTACTTATCAAGCTACATAGCATTAGTCATGCATATGACCAGAAACTTAGAGAGATTGAATAATATTTTCCAGCTAAATGGCATGGTTACCTTAAAGTGAAAATCATCTACTAACAGTTTTAGATAAGTAATAAGTTCTTTTTCATGTGACACGTAATAAGGTCGCTACTTTTAAATTCATGTAGTAAGAAGTAAAATTACTTCTTACTACATGAATTTAAAAGTAGCGACCTTATTACACTTAGTACACTTTGCTTGAATATTTCCACTTTTAATTGAGTAAGATTTTAACATGTTATTTAAATGTTAACTTAACTATTATTTCTCAT
>CM040466.1:18080940-18102680 GCA_022758105.1 Pangasianodon gigas
ATGCAGTGAACCCCCAACCTCTCTCATAAAAAAAAAAAAAAAAAAGTTAAACCACATGAAAATAAGAGTCTTATAATACAGCACACCTGTCAAGCCAGAAGAATAATGCATTGTCCCACCTTCTGGGGGGAATTGGGTAGGCGAAATGCAATGAACAGTAGAAACTATAACACCATACATTTTTTATATATTTCTTTTGTAGATCACATGTCTAATATCCCTGGCAGAAACAGTGCTTCCACACTACCAAGGGTTAGATTTCTCTTTAAATATGTCTGCGCTGAATGGTGCAGGAGTGAAAAATTAAACAGTGATTTTAATAACTGTCCAATTATCATTAAAAAGGGGGCAGTCGTGGCCTAATGGTTAGAGGCTCGGACTTGTAACCCGAAGGTGAACCCGAAGGTGAACCTGAAGGTTGTGGGTTCGAGTCTCAGGTCCGGCAGGGATTGTAGGTGGGGGGAGTGAATGACCAGTGCTCTCTCCCACCCTCAATACCATGACTGAGGTGAGACCCTTGAGCAAGGCACCGAACCCCCAACTGCTCCCCGGGCGCCGCAGCAAAAAAAGGCTGCCCATTGCTCCGGGGGTGCGTGTGTGCACTTGGATGGGTTAAATGCAGAGCACAAATTCCGAGTATGGGTCACCATACTTGGCCACAAGTCACTTCACTTCATCATTACCATTAACACTGTAAAGTGTTAGATTTGACACTTCATTGTTGACCTACTGAATCTTTTTTCTGTCAAAATTTAATTTTTTTTTTCTCTTTTGGCCAAAAACTGAAAGTACAGTTTTTGACCCTTTATCACTAACATTTTTCGGTGACCTCTCTAATAAATATAATTAATTGATTTTAGCTATATTTGTGTCTATTATGCAAGTCGAACACAGTGGTTTTATTTGATATTAATGAACTCAAAACAATCTCCATTTACCTTGACAGAAAGTGAGGGCTTATCAGGGCGTGTCAGTTTATACTGAAGAGTTAAAAAAGACGTAAGCAATTGCCAGTCATTCCAGATACGTATGTTGTTTGGCTCATCTGCCATTTTTATTATTAAAAAAAAGAAGTTGGCTCTTTTGGAGGTTTTTTTTCCCCTAATTCTAAGTCTAGGCAAATTCCTACCCACTAGTTAGGTCTCCCCTATCATTCAACAGCTACCAACCAGGGAGAATGAAGGCTATCACATGCTTCCTCCGAGACACTTGAAGCCAGTTAACTGCATCTTTTCAAACAGCTGCTAATGCTTCATCATGGGGCGGTGTAACACCCTCTGAGGAAATTGCTATCTGCCCTCTTCTGCATGCATGAGCTTGCAGACGGCTGCGGTTCAGTAATGTCACTGTGATTAACAGGGGAGAAAGAGAATGTCACCGATCCCACCCAGAAAGTATGACCAGTTTTGCTCTGTTCTACCCCTGGCCACAAATGGCTGTGGCATTGCCAGGATTTGGACTCGTGACCTCCGCACTATAAGAAAAAAAAACACTTTTCTGCTGTGCCATTCATTGTATTTTTGAGTGATAATTCATTCCGTGTACTCTGATGTTTGAACGCGGAGTGCCTGTGCAAAATACATAAAGGAAGGCAGATCTAATACAGTCTTTAAATTATATATTTCATGTTATATTCCACCTTATTTTATATATAATATTTTCCATATTATTTCCTCTCTCTCTCTGTCTTTCTCTGTCTCTCTCTATCTCTCTCTGTCGAGCTACACATGCTACTCCTGAGATACCAGTGATCCTGACCCCTTCTGGTCTCCGGATCTGCCTGATTCATCCTGATGCCCTTCTTCTGGTTGGAATTCTCATCGGTCGAGTTCGCCCGCTGCTGGTGGGGGTGGCCCAACATCGACGGCCTGAAGATCATTGGGATTGCTGGGGATGGTGCCACTTGGGGGCCATGGAGATGGCTTGGGGATCTCATATGAGGAGTTGTACTGTGATGGCTTGGGACTGCAATTGCTGTGGTGGCTTTGGGGCTGTGGTTGCCGTGAGCAGCTTTGCACTCAGGACTCCATCAGTGGACAGTGGATAGGTTCAACAATCCGGACTTCATGTGAAACTGTGATGAATTTACTGGTTGTACAATATAACTATTTGTCCATTTAGTACACAGTTATAGAAGGGATTTATTTATAATTGCACTATCTATTAGCACCCAGATGAGGATGGGTTCCATTTTGAGTATTGTACCACTCAAGGTTTCTTCCTCATATCGTCTCAGGGAGTTTTTCCTTGCCACCGTCGCCTCTGGCTTGCTCATTAGGGATAAATTCAAATACTTACAATTTATTTTGGTTTAATTTAATTTGAATGTATTTATTTCTGTAAAGTTGCTTTGTGACAATGTCCATTGTTAAAAGCGCTATACAAATAAAGTTGAATTGAAATTGAATTGTTTCCAATATCTCACTCAATGTTTTGGAGGATCTGGTATCTTTATTTAAAGATATTCCTGAGTCTTGATATTCCTATGGGCTAAATCACCATATGACTTTGGCTGTATGAAGAATGCTAAACCATTAGAAGTACATCCAAAGTCATCCTTTCGACCCTTTAGAGTCCAATATCCTGTAGTGGAGCAGGGATTGAATGACATTGTTACTTCTTTGATTGAAAGAGGTGCAATAGTCCCCTGCGAAGCTAGCCTGGTGAACAGCCCACTTCTTGTGATCATAAAGTCTTACCTTTAACCTCTAATCAGTGGTGTGTTATGCCACAGGGTTTCTGTGATTCTCCACCTTTCTTCTCTCAAGAGCTACAAAGAAACTTAGAATCAGCCACCCGGGGCAGCACTCTCATAAGTTGCATAGATGATCTGCTCCTTTGCTCTGAGAGCAGGGAACAATGTAAATTGGACACAAAAGTGCTGTTAATATTCTTAGCTGAAAATGGCCATAAATGTTCCAAATCTAAACTGCAGTTGGTTCAACCTAAAGTGAAATATCTGGGACATGTCCTGACATCTAAAGGGTGACAGACTGACTCCGATAGGATTGCTTGCATCCTCAATTCACCAAAGCCCACTACGAAGCGACAAGTGATGAGTTGGCACAGCATGCTTAACTATTGTCGACCTTGGATTATTGACTTTGCGACAATTCCCCAGCCGTAATAAGACATTGCACATGGTCATAGTTTGGCATTGAATGACCATGTCCAATGGACAGCTGAGGCAGACACTGTTTTGGACAGGCTAAAAAATGGCAATTTCATCTGCTCCATGTCTGGATAACCCAGATTATGATAAGCTCTTTCAGCTTTTTGTAAATGAAAATAATGGTTTCATGTCTGCTGTATTGACACAAAAGCACAGAGATACAAACAGGCTCATAGCATATTATTCACCCTCTGTGTGTGAGATCATTGGCAGCTACGGCTGAAGCCATCCTGTCCGAAACCGTACTGTCCAGTTCTGATCTTGTAGCAATGCACAAACTGGATGTTTATGTACCACATTATTTGTACCAAATTCTGATGTCAGCTCACATAACTCATTTATCCAATGCTCATGTGTTAACACTTCAAAAAATCTTGTTTACTTTGGCCAATGTTACTATCCATCCTTGCAACACATTAAATCCAGCCACTTTATTACCAAATGAGCTGTTTGACTGTTTTGGACATTATATCTAAACCATGTGCAGACTTAACTGATCAACCTGACCTGAATGCTCACTTTTATGTGGACTGGTTGTCTTTGTGGCTAACAGATGGAACTCCTTCTACTGCATATGCAATTATTGATGATTTTGGTGTGGTTGAATCTTATAAACTCCCTTCAAATTTGTCAGCACAAGCGGCTGAATTGTTTGCACTCACAAGAGTATGCATTTTGGCAGAGGGCCATTCTCTCACAGTTTATACTGATAGTGCTTATGCTTTCTCTGTTGCTCATGACTTAGGAACACTTTGGAAACACAGGTTTTTTGACATCCTTGGGTAAACCAATTGCTCATTCTACATTGATTGCTAACTTATTGGAAGCAATAACACTCTCATCTTCTATTTCTGTTTGCAAATGTAGGGCTCACACTAATGGCTCTGATCCTGTTTCTTTAGGCAATGCCTATGCTGATTCAGTGGTGAAAGAAACAGCAATGCACTTTTCCCACCCATCTTTGGAGATGTTCTAGCCCACAGAACCTGAAAATATTAACTATGACGAATTGTCATTTACTAATCCTGACGATCTTGTTATATTACTGCAATGTGCCACGATGAAAGAACTGCAATTTTGGAAACCTAACTGTGCTAAAGATCCCTCCACAGGTCTTTGGTATGATTCGGATGGACATCCAGCACTTCCATTTACGTGCTTTCCCTTTTTTGGCAGATACATGGGTTGGACTATGTATCAAAAGGGGGGTATTGCTGCTGCTGGCAGCAGTAAACAGAAATTGGTTTGCCCCTTTGTTTTCAGCATTTGCAGACAAATTTTCCAAAACAAAATTTGTTTTTTTTGTGTGATTTGTATTCGGCACAATTAGGTAAGACACTACAAGCAGAACAACTGGCCCATCCCACTCCAGATTTTCCATTTGAACATATTATTTTGGATTTCACTGAATTAACACCCTTTCAGAATTATCAACACTGTTTAACTGTGGTTAACTGTGAGCAAACTGTCTCTGTTTGCTCAGAGAATTCATCCCTCATTTTGGTGTCCCCGAAAAGATTTTGTCAGATAATGGTGGACATTTGAGACCATGACGTCATTGATGCACTTGCTGATGTAGCTGATCACCGATGCTGTGTATTCCTGCAAAATGGTGAAGTCGCCTAGCTGAACATGTGCCAGTCAATGTGCTTGAAACAGTCCTGAAGAGCAGAGATGGCTCCTGCTGGCCAGGTTTTCACCTGCTTCAGAGCCGGTTTGGAGCATCTGATGAGTGGTCCGTATGCTGGGATTAGCATAACAGAGATGTGGTCTGAGTAACCGAGATGGGGACAAGGCTCTGCCTGGTACACGCTGGGGATGTTTGTGTAAACAAGATCTAGCACATTAGCCCCTCTCTTTGCTGATGGAACTTGGGGAACACTGACTTGAGATTCGCATGGTTGAAATCTCCGGCGAAAATAATCAGTCCGTCAGGGTGTGCGTTCTGCAGTTCAGTAATATATTCGGGATATAAGGACAGTGGTGAATTTCCATGGTAAATAAAATGGTCTGCATCTAACAGTCACAAACTCCACCAGTGACAAGCAGTAACTAGAAACTAGCACCGAGTTCTTGCACCATTCTGTGTTGATGTAAACACACAAGCCACCACCACGAGCCTTATCACACAGAGTTGTATTTCTGCCAGCATGAAACGAGGAGAGTCCATCTTGCTGAATGTCTGAATCCGGTACTCTGTTGCTCTGTTGCTTTGTGAAAACAAAGACACAGCAGTCTCTAAACTCACGCCACATAGTCTGCTGTAGTTGGATGTAGTCCAATTTATTGTCCAGGGAGCAAACATTGGAGAGCAGGATGGATGGAAGAGTTGGCCAGCTAGGGTTTGTTTTTAGCCTCGCATGGACCCCCGACATCTTGCCGCACTTCCGCTTCCTCACATACAGCTTACAATGTCCCCTCCCCCGGCCACTGGCATCAGGCGATACTGAGGACTGGTGGCCTGATCCCCACAGCAAGTCAACATCGTATAGCTTCTCCAATAGATCATCATGCACCATACTTTAACGGTGTCTGGCGATGTCCGTGTGCCGTTAAAAGTCGGGCTAAGAACAAAAATAGCATCGTTTTGGATCTGGAACGGCCGCTGCGTGCTATTGCCATGCCGCCATCTTGGATCAACAAGTGCTATTAAATAAGGCAGAACAATAAATACAATTACAATAAATAATACATAGTAAATCTAATAGTAAATATCCAGGTGTCCGGAAGTGGCAGTAATAAAGTGTCGCAGTGCCAGATGAATGACTACTGGCTGTTAAGTAGTCTGGTAGCTTGGAGATAAAAACTGTTCTTCAGTCTGGTTGTCCGTGATTGGATGCAACAGAAGAGTCTGCCAGACGGCAATGTCGCAAACAGATAATAAGCAGGGTGAGTGCAGTCCTTAATGACACTGCGGGCCTTCCTCAAACAACGTGTTTTTAGTGAGATCTGCTGTTCTCACCACTCTCTGAAGAGCTTTGCGATCGGAGCTAGAGTAGCTGCCGTACGAAACAATGATGCAGCCGGTCAAAATGCTCTCTTTGGTGCAGCAGTAGAAGTTTGTCATGATGTCAGAGGAAATGCCAAGCCTCTTAAGCCTCTGCAGAAAGTAGAGACTCTGATGGGCTGCTCTCACTACTGTGTCTGTGAGGAGGTTCCAGGAGAGATCTTTGAAGTTTTAAATGAAGCGCACTAACTCAATAAGCCAGGTATATTTCCATCAGTTCTGGTTCCACAAACGAAGCTAATCGTAAACCAACAGCTAACATGATACGGTGCAGGTTTCTCCGAAAGCATATGTTATTATAGTAACTTAGCGGTACTATGACAACATGTGCTTTTGGACAAACCTGCTCCATGTCATGATAGCTGTAAAGCTTAGTTAAGCTTGAGGAATTCTATTGGCCAAGCCTTGCACTTTTGTAGTCCTGTCGGGTGGAAACAGTACTCAGGAACAATTGTTCTGCCATAATGTGCACTGAAAAAAGTGAATATGTGTTTGGTCAGATTTAAGAGAAAATATAATGTATATTTATATAAATACACTTAGTTCATGCATATTTATATAATGTATATTTACATAAATATATTTAGTTTCTCATCAAAATGTGATTTTATTTGCTTATAGTAAAATTAATTTAAACAATATCTAATCTACTAGTTTCACTTATGTAGAAAAAAAATCATTTGATGTAGTATCAACATGATCCAATTACAACTAGTATCAAATTAACATACCTTAACTGTATGTAGCCCAGTAGTGTAGTGGGTAGTGTTACCGCTCCACAGCTCCAGGTTCGAATGTGAGCTGGTGGTGACTGGTTTTATTCCAGAGCTTTGAAAATACATGATCAAATCATGTTGGCCGCAACTCCATTCATTCACGTGCAACCAATGTACACATTTGCATCAAGTAAATTTAATGAACTTTTTCTTTCAGTGTTCGTCAGTGTCTATCAAAAATCCTCAGTTGTGTGACTGTCATAGTCTACTATTTGTACTTGGAGATCAAATAAGTATTATGCTAATTTTGACTATAGAACCAGTTTAAATTGTCTTTTACTGAGTATTATTTGTTTGTTTTGATTGTATGTTCTTACACATAGTCTATCATATATTTTCTGACATGCTGCTTCTCAAGCTTTGTTTATTGGCGAGTTGTTGGTTTTATTTGCAGTAATGTTTTATATTCATTGTATAATTTAATTACAAGTCATTGTAGAGCTGCAGTGAATAAAGCGTCTCTCTCCTATTTGTTGCTATACTGCTATATCTTCACATGACTGCTAGGACCACTTATATATCGTGTGCACGTGCATGATCCTCCACTGGACAATTCTGGCTTGAATTAGTGGAAGTGAGTTGCACCTGAACTTCATTGATGGAACTCACCGAGTCTGGATACATGTGTTATGCTACATCAAGCGAGGCTATTTCAAATAAATCCCGCTTTTATTAGCTTGCTTCGTGGAAGGGGATCATGGGTAAACGTGGCACGCAAAGACTAAGAGACATGCTAGCGTGCAGTGCTCCCACAAGCTAGCAACGTGTTGTGAAGTGAATATCGGTATGAAGTGAATACCAGCAGTGCACTGATATGGATTTTACCATACCATGGATATTGTGATAAGCCCGAAAATGACGAATCAGACACAAGACAAATTAAAAATGTGCTTGAACAACTTAAACAAAAGAAATAAAAAACTTGCAATAGTTAAAAACTACAATGGTTTACCAATACATTACAGCCAAAAGTCTCATTGATACTACTAATTAATAATAATAATAATAATAATAATAATAATAAAGTCTCTCTACATGATGTAAATGTAAATAATATTGGGGCAAATTTACACACACACTAAAGCAAAAAATAGACTTCATGTTCCCCACGCGTACATGATGCTATGTTATTTGGTTTTCTTATTCATAAGAATAAATACAGCAACCATTAAAGGCTTAGCTTTCAGAAAATATTAGAATTATTGAAAGTAACAAACACAATATATGATTCATTTTCATTTTTTAATAACAGGTATTTTTTAATTTATAAAATGTTTGTTTAATTTAATGACATCTGTTTTGATCTGCTTGAAGGACACAGTAGGGGAGCTGAGGGTGCCGCAACACCCCAAACTTTCAGGATTCCTTTAACTGCAACTGCAGCAGCCCACTGAGGATGCAACATACAGGGGACATCCCATTTGTGTCCAAACCAGGTCCGTCCAACAGGCTTCCTGTGTAAAATTCTTGTGGTTGATGAATATAAATATTTGAGTAATAATTATTGTTTTTCAGATATGTTACTTATTCTTACCGACTGATATGAATATTAGCAGGATGTACATCGGACATATTAATTAGACCTTACTACAACCAACCACGTAAAAGCACTATTTTTTAAAAACTACTTACACAGCTGACAGAAAAATAAACTGTGCTTATTGGTGAAACATATCTTTATAAGGTGTTCTGTATTTTGATTAGTAGCCTATGGTGGTTTTAATTTGTTTCTTTACTCAAGCCATGGCTTCAAGCACTGTTAGATTTTTTACTGGTTAGTCTGATGTGTCATGCATTGAACGTACATGTTTTATTCAATAACGTGTCAAGGCTTTCAAACTTTTAAAACTTTAAAAAGGTATAATACGTCTCGTACTAAATATTTTAATAATTACACACCACAGCTAATGCTAAATAATCATTGGAATTGGGGCACCAAAAGTGGAGCCTGTCAACAAACTTCAGTTGCTTCAGCTACGTTCAGGAGACAGCAGGAAGGGAAGCATTTTTTTTCTGCATTTTGATGATTATTTAGTATTAGTCATGATGTGTATGCAGTGTTTTAGTCCAGGTAAGCATAAAGAGTCGCTTGTTTCACAGATTGTAATAACAAGTCAAGGAGGACAAGCAAACAATGCCAGCATGTTATATTACAGGCAGCTACCCCTACACACTCCTGTTCTTCATCTTTTATAGGTACCAGCATATGGAACCACAGCGCCTTCTCCTGGACAATAATTGCTTATACAGGAACATCCATATATAACAGTTACAATTCTTAACAGTAATACATGCACACATTTGAACAATGACAATACATTTTCTTTTTTAATTGCAAAGCAAATTAGTCCATTCACTCAAACTTGAGTACTAAGTAACATTCTAAGTCCTAAGTCCTGCAACCAACATGGAGGGCATCTCACATGTGCTGAAGACCTATGCAACACTTCAGGAGCAGATGGAGGAACAGACTGAATGGGCAAAGCCACTAGTTCATTTTTAATAACATCCACAACAGGTGGAACAGTTGGTGAAAGACAAGAAGCATGCCAATTTTTTCCATCCTTGGATGTGTTTTTGGATCATGTGTAGGAATGCAAATACACACCCTGTGTTCCTGTTTGAAGTCAGGAGTACAAGCTCTTCATCTAGAGTCTGTATAGGTTTTCATCTTCCTTTGTGAAAATGATACTTTCTGACTTAGCACACAAGCATCCTTGCGAGTAACAGAAAGTGGGAGAACGTTAAGATGAGTGTGCATTTTTCCACCACGAAGTAACTCAAAGGGGGACAGTCCAGTAGTGAAGTGAAGCGATGTGACATGTAGCCAAGTATGGTGACCCATACTCGGAATTTGTGCTCTGCATTTAACCCATCCAAGTGCACACACACAGTAGTGAACACACACACACTGTGAACACACCCCCGGAGCAGTGGGCAGCCTTTTTTGCTGCGGCACCCGGGGAGCAGTTGGGTTCGGTGCCTTCCTCAAGGGTCTCACCTCAGTCGTGGTATTGAGGGTGGGAGAGAGCGCTGGTCATTCACTCCCCCCACCTACAATCCCTGCCGGACCTGAGACTCAAACCCACAACCTTCAGGTTCACCTTCGGGTTACAAGTCCGAGACTCTAACCATTAGGCCACAACTGCTCCCAATGCAGAATGCAGAATGCAGAATGCAGAATGCAGAGTAGCACGGTAATCTTGAAGAAACCGTGTTACTGTTGATTTCCACGGCGTCCCAGACAGAATAGCAGACTGAATGCATCTCTTAAGTATACGATGAAATCTCTCAATGGCTCCATTTGCAGCTGGATAGTACACTGAAGTATATATGTGTTGAATGCCTCTGTCTTTCAGAAACACAGCAAACTCCACTGATCTGAACTGACATCCATTTTCTGACACAATATAACGAAGATTTCCAAATTGACTGAAGACAGATGTCAGGAACATGATCACATTTTGGTTTGTAATGGAAGCAGTCAATGTTACTTCAGGCCACTTACTATGATAGTCAATCAGTGTCAACATGTAGTGACAGTCCCACACAGCAGTTTCAAATGGGACTACAATGTCAATAGCCAATTTTTCCCATGGCACAGACGAAAAACAGATTTCTGATGGTATCAGAAGACAAGCAAATTTGACAGCTCTTAATTTGTTCTTTGACCATGTAGTCAATACATGGCCACCAATAAAATTCACAAACGTGCTGTTTAGTGCACACAATTCCTTGATAACCTTTGTGTGCCAATAATTCCTTGATGACCTTTGTGTGCCAGATTCACTAAGATGCACCACAGCGTGACAGGAACAACAAGATGTAACCCTCTGAACACTTCATCACGTATCTGAAAATATGGGCACAATAAAAAAATCCACAGCAGCTGAAGGAGGCCGTCCACAAACAATCTGTGCGCGTAATGCACTCAAGTCTGAACATGAAGCAGAAGCAGAAGCAAACTCAGTTGGAGACAAAGCAGACATTTCAGAAAACAAGAATACCACAAACTCAGGATCAGTATCAGAAAAATCCTTGTCAGAAGCTGGCAAAGATAGATGAAGTCACATCATAGTTAAAGCATAGTAATCGTGCAGCCCAACACGCTATTCACATTCCAGCGTGGTCCGTGCCTTTAGAAGAAAGAAGCACCGTTAAGGCCTGATGATCAGTACACAGGAGAAATTTATGACCCCAAAGGTAGGTTCTCCATTTTTCAACAACCCAGACATATGCTAAGGCTTCTTTTTCAATTGTTGAATATTTGTGTTCAGGAGTTGATAGCGTCCTTGAAACAAATGCAGCAAAGCATTCTGTATAGTCTTCATGAATTTAAGCAAGTACAACACCCAACCCATATTCAGATGCATCAGTTGAAACCACAGTAGCCAGGTTAGGTTCAAATAATGCCAAGGCAGGACTTTTGACTTATAAATGTTTCACAGTATCAAAACTTTTCTGATCCTCATCCGTCCAGATGAACCTTGTCTGATCCAAGCATGCAATGACTCTACTACTGTGACAAAATTTGGAATGAATTTGTTATACCATGATAACAATCCAAGAAGGGAACAGAGCTGGTGGGCATCATTAGGAACTGGAGCATGAAGATGGTCCTCATCTTGGTAAATGCCTTACGCAGACACTGTATGACTCAGAAAGCGCAATTGGGATAGAATATGTCAATTGCAATGGAAGTTAACTTGACCAGTCATATGAAGAGAATTCAGTTGGACAATCATTATCACACCCCTACAAAAGTGACACCTGGGAACTGGTACAGGATGTTGGCAAAACTGTGGGCTAAACAATGCCAAACACTGTCATGTTTTTGGGAATGCACAGTTCTCGATTTTTACTGAAAGAAAACACATCAAATTTAGAAGCTATATCTGATAATGGTATCCCACTCAAATGTGGTACCTTATATCTGGGTAACATTTCCTTCACAATGTAAGATATGTAGGATAGTAAGCGCAAACTGATTTTGTTAACGTGGCATTGAATTGAATTGTTAAACTGAATAACCACGTTAAGTGTGTGATCATGTTCCCTCTGTGTTATTCCCAGAAAATAATATCCACATAATTAGCCACATTTGGTAATCCCTTCAGCATGGTTGCTAGCATTTTCTGAAACGCAGAGGGTACTCAGCAGAATCTAAACAGTCCTTCGTGGGTGATAAATGCAGTCACATCACAGCTTTCTTTGTGTAATAAAAGCTGGAAGTAAGCACTTTCCAAGTCAACTGTAGAAAAGACAGTTGCTCCACATAGCATGAACAACAACTCATCAATGTGTAGCAAGGGATAACTGTCCATAATAACAGCTTTATTTGGTTCTTGGAGGTCTATGCACATGCGAATACCACCTGACTTTTTCTGCACAACTACATTCAGGGAGACCCATGGTGATGCATACACCCTCTCAATGGTGTTGTTCCTCACTGATAGCATTTCGAACAGACAAAGGTAAGCATCTGATTTTCTGGGGTGCAGGTGTAACATCTGAAGAAATTTTTACCTTATGCACAAAGCCTTTTGCGCACTCCAGCTTAGCAACTGGCATAGAAGCAGAAAGGTGCATTACAGGAGTCGACAATTGTGCAGGTACTGGTAGAACAGATGAACCTTCAAAGTGTAGATGCAATCCTTTAATCAAATCCATTCAAGAAGAGCAGTGCTTAATTCATCTATACTCAGTAGTAATAGAATAGTAGCAGTACATTTAATCTTATCAGACAATGAGTCCTGCATGTAAAGAATTTGAAGCTCATGTAACTCAATTTCATGTACTGAACGTGTTGGCTCCGAGCGACATACTCTTGAAAAAAAGTATAAGTATCAACTTCCTATCATTACTATCCTACATTGTGAATGAAATGTTACCCAGATATAAGGTACCACATTTGAGTGGGATACCATTATCACAGGGGTGGGCAAACCTTTTGACGCAAGGGACACACTGGGTTTTAAAATTTGACAGATGGGCCAGGCCAGTAGCAGATGGGGGGGATGAACTAATATAAATTACATGTGAAACCCATTACCTAAAAAGTAAAGAAAACTTTTATTCAATTTCAGTGGAAACAGTGTTGTTGGTCACCCTTTTTTGCCAGCGCATCAAAGTTTGGTGTCAGTTTAGTTGTGGCAATTCTCGGGACAGATCTCAGGTGTTTGTCAGTTAACTGGGATCTGTGGCGTGCTTTGTTGAGATGATAGACTTGGCTTTAGTGAAGGTCGGTAGTGTTTGGAGTGCGCCATCTAGTGGAATCAACTGAAACGCAGGGTATTGCAGGAACAAGTCGAAATGAATGCGGTCTTTAGGACAATTTTGTAAATACTCAACGGGCCGGATTAAACAGCGGGCCGTAGTTTGCCCACCACTGCATTATCAGATATAGCTTCTAAATTTGATGTGTTCTCTTCCAGTAGGAATCGAGAACTGTGCATTCCAAAAACATTACTGTGTTTGGCATTGTTTAGCCCACAGTTTTGCCAACATCCTGTACCAGTACCCACGTGTCACTTTTGTAGGGGTGTGATAATGTTTGTCCAACTGAATTCTCTCCATATGACTGGTCAAGTTGACTTCCATTGTAATTGGCAATGACACCCAATCGTCATCTCTAATAATCATGTTTCTCTCCTTTTCCCATTTCACTGTAATTCATTGTATTTTTGGGTTTAGCCTGGAGAAAACTTTTGTATAAGCTAGAAATAACTTTGTTACATGTCTCCAATTTGTATGCAGACAAAAATACTTAATAAATACATGGTGGCTTAGTAGTATGCACTGTTGCCTTGCACCTCTGGGCCCACCTCTAACTGTATGCATCACAGCGTGCTGTGTGATGATTTGTGTGAAAAAATGTGCCTTCTTAAAGGTAACATCTGTGTGTGTATTTATAAATATTGTATTGATTGTGCCATTGCCTTTCAAATAATATATATATTTTACGTTTGAGCTTGTGGGCCTTATTCGGCGCTTCCTACTCGGCGCACCATGCCCACCATAACAGATTTGAAGGTTAGGGAGAAGTGAACCACCCCTCTTTACAGCCCATATCAGACAGCCCTGTACCATAGAGGAAGCCTTTTTTAACCAAAAAAACATCCAAGCCGAGCTAAAGTTTGCAAACAATACATCCAATCTCCCAAAACCATGTGGAATAATGTGTTATAGTCTGATGAGACCAAAGCTTTTGGCCATAATACCAAAAGATATGTTTGGTGCAAAAAAAAAAAAACCCAAAAAAACAGCACATCACCAAAAGAACACCATCATCATGGTGAAGCTTGGAGGGGGCAGCATCATACTATGGGGCTGCTTTTCTTTAGCTGGAACTGGGGCTTTAATCAGGGTGGAGGGAATAATGAATAGCTCCAAATACCTGTCAATTTTGGTAAAAAAAATAAATAAATAAATAAAAAACTCTGCTAAATCACTTAAGTGGAATTTCACCTTTCAGCATGACGATGACCCAGAGCGCTCCTCCAAATCAACAAAAGAACTGCTGCATTAAAACAAGATCAAGGTTTTGGAATGGCCCTGCCATGATTTATCTTGGTTTCTTTTTTTTTTTACATCACAAAAACCTGCCATTTTAACAGGGGTGTATAGAATTTTTATATCCATTGTTGTAGAATTATGCTCTAGCAGTGGTCCTATGTTTTATAAGGTGCTTTCAGTTAGCATACACATTTTCTCCAGAAAAATCCACTTTTTCTAGTTTATGACAGGTTTACAAAGCTATATTGTGTACTTGTATTTTACTATAAAAGTGTAAAAATTTACTCTAACTGTGGGCCCCTGGAGGACTAGTGGTTAGGCCTCGACACTCTCACTGCCGTGACCTGGATTCGATTCCTGGCCAGCACACGACACTGCACTCCCAGTGTCGGTCCCAAGCCTGGATAAAATTGGGGAGGGCTACGTCAGGAAGGGCATCCAGTGTAGAAAAATGTGCCAATGATCTTCTGTGGCAACCCCTGTCAGGAGCAGCCAAAAGAAGAACAACAACTAAGTACTCTATCTCAGAGGGTCCTAAGCAAGCAGCTGTTTAGCAAGTTCAACATGAAAGTAAAAGGAAAAAGAAATAAAAGGGGACTAGGTGCCACCACTCTGTACAAAGCAATGAAGGGTGAGTGCTTTTTAATGGTCAATGGCTTAACCTGTATTTCTCAAACTGGCACATCTACATCTACTTTAAATAATGTTAATAATGTAATACTGTTTTTATAAAGCTATACTACACTGTTTTCTTCTCAGTTTCTTTATCTTCTTTATATTTCTGTCCATGCTAATCTAAAAAGCTGTATTACACAAGGCCAAATGAATAGTGATAGGTCTGCAGTGTCATTAACCATTTCGTGTAAAGACAGAAAAACTACTTCCTCATCCATTGATTTGTACATAGTTACAACTTTATAGCTGCAGTAATGAGATGGGATGAGCAAGTGGACAAGGACACCATTTAGCATCTGGCTTCAGAACATTTGCAAAGTGCACCAGGTAGAAGAGATGGAGGACAGAATGGACGCTGAATGTGACATGCACAATAACAGCTGAAATAGAGAATGCTGTCCTGTCATATTTCATGAACCATAAGTTTGTGATAGATATATTTTGTGTTACCTAACTGAAGACTGAACTGGTATTAAAATGGTTTTAATAGTTGATTTTCCTTGTAAGTAAGAATTCAGTTTAAATTTCAGTTCAAATGTATTTGATTTATTACATGTGGTTTGCATGGCTTGTTATATTTAAGAAAAAATATAACATAAGCAAGAAAGCAAAATAAGCAAGAAAAGTCAAGATATGAATGACAATATAATATAATATATCAATTATGCAGGTTTTTAATCGGTTTATGTGGCACGTCTGCCATACAAGTCCCTGTGAATGAGCTTTTACTGTAGAAATGATAATGTATTTACGGAAGTCCAGAAAGGCCATGAATTATTTTTTGTGATCTCAAGATAAAAGTTCAATTCAATTCAATTCAGTTTTATTTGTATATTGCTTTTAACAATGGACATTATCACAAAGTAGTTTTACAGAAATAAAAAAAAGTTTTTTTCTCAAGATCATAACTTATTTTTCTTATGATTTTGCGATAGCAAAAGTTATTTTCCGAGATCATATAGCAGTAGCATTCTAGCATCACATCATTGTGGCCAGTGGCACCTTTTCATATATTGGTGTGGCAGCGGGGGCATGGTTGAGCGTCAGCTGCGGACAGAGAGGAGGCGGGTTGAACCAGCAGGTAACACGTAATGATTCTCACCTGTGTCTGGCTACTGGCAGCCTACTTATTTGTGTCTGTTTGTGCTTTCAATAACTCCTGTAACCAGGAAAAGAGAGAGATATCGTGATATAGCTGGAGCTTGCGAGACACACACACCGTGGAACGTGAACTTGACAGAGTGAAAGCCACGCATCCGTGACGGACCCTTTTCTGTCCTTTTTTTGTTTAGTTTTTGTCCTGCAACATGTCAGCTGGACACCTGTGGAGCACCGCCGATGCTTCTGGCTGCTCCAGCTCCCCAAGGCCAGCCGCCCATTCACCTATGCACAAGCAGCTGAAGGACTCATGTCACTGGTGGTTGATGGCGGAGGAGCAGGATGTGGAACAGATCATGGAGCTGGTGATACTGGAGCATTCGTTGCTCCTGACAGGTGTGAGTCCAGTGCCACCAGCAGGTTCCCTGGACAAAGCTGTGCAGCTGGTGGAGGATCACTTGGCAGCAGTCCCTGGTCCAGGCATCCCTGGTCTTTTTCGCTCTCTGTCTCCTCTCCCCTCTTATCTCCCGGTTCCAGCTCCATGGAACCAAGGTGACAGAGTTCCGATACTGACACCCCGGACCCAGTCTCCACTTCACTTTTCCTACCCTGCTCACTTTTCCTACTCTAACATCTTCCCATGCTCTGTCTCTCTCTCCAGAAGGGGAACATCCCGTGCCCACCAGAGGGCCTCAGCTACAGGAATTTGCAGCGGGAGATAAGGTACATGTTTTACTACCCATATTGAGCTGTAAATTACTCACAAAGTGGCAAGGTGAGTCAAAGAAGTCAACTGTGAGGTCAGGTGAGTGGATAGAGGTGATGCACCAGTCAGGAGCAACATCCCGTGCCCACCAGAGGGCCTCCCCTGATCATGCAGGAACGTACCGCATATGGGTGAGTATAGTAGGGAGTACACATCAAACCTTGGAGTTTGTGCATGGGGATATTCACGAATATCCACTGGTGACCATATTAATAAATGTCTGGTGCCAAATGCATAACGAGGTGTGGGGTGTGTGCAGCTCAGGCCGGGGAGGTGGTGCCGGGGCCGTCAATGTCTGTGCCGCATCATGATGACTGGGAGGAGGGGGAGGGCTCTGCCCCCCTACCGGCCTTGGTGGGGTTTCCCCTTTGGGATTTCCCCTTGGAACAGACGCATGGTGAGTCCCTTTCGTCACACCTTTGACGAAGTGAGAGTAATCAGTGGTCAAATAATCCAGCCAGAATTTGCACTCACCTAACCCTACTTTTCTGTTATTAAAGATAGGTTATATTGAGTGACTCTCAAACTAATAAAGAATTTACCCAATTGTTGGTACTGAAGATCCATCGGGAAATGTCATACTAGGAGGCTCATGATAATCCCTTTGCAGGGCATCTAGGTCAGCATAAAACACTCAACCATCTAATGGCTCATTTTTATTGGCTGGGCATTCACAGCGATGTACACAGGTGGTGTGCGGCATGTCACGAATGTCAGCTGTGAATCTGCCGGCCACCCCAAAAGCGCCATTGCACCAATTACCCTTAATCAATTTCCCCTTCAAAAGAATTGGCATGGATCTTGTCGGGCCATTAGGAAGGTGCATGTGAGGGTATTGCTTTGTGTTAGTCCTGAAAGATTATACAATACAATATCCGGAAGCAGTACCTCTGTGCAACATCTCAGCACGCAGTGTTGCGGACACACTCTCCTATGTTCTCCCTAGTTAGGATCCCGAAAGAGATTCTGACTGACCAGGGCACTATGCTTATATCACAGACACTACGCAAGTTTTATGAATTATTAGGGATAAACAGATGGTCTGCTAGAGCTGTTTAATCAGACACTAAAAGCAAGATTCATAAGTTTGTTCATGAGGATGCGTGAAATTGGGATAAGCGGCTCAAGCCCCTGTTATTTGCAGTATGAGAGGTCCTGCCAACCTCCATGATGTTCTCCCCATTTGAATTACTGTATGGGCACAACCCTCATGGCATCCTAGAAGTCATTAGAGAAAATCGGGAGGAGGAACCTTCTAACACCAGAAACAAAATTCAGTATGTTCTGGACCTGAAAGCAAAACTCCACACCTATACTCCACACCTTGCCTCTACCTGGTCACCTAACACAGGAGACTTTGTGTCAGTTCTAAGATAAGGTATTCATTTTATTATCCATATCAAGCTCTAAATTACTTGCAAAGTGGCAAGGACCCTTTGAGGTCACATGGCGAGTCGGAGACGTCAACTGTGTGGTCAGGCGAATGGATAGAGGCGATCCACTTCAAATAGACCATCTCAATCTCCTCAAACTGTGGAGACAGACAATTCCTGTGGCTCTGGCAAAGGTGGTTCCCAAGAGGGAGGAGCTGGGACTGGAGGTAAGTCCAAGACAGCACAGTTTGCCAGATTGCAAGGGGAATTTTCTGATGTGTTATTGCCTCTACCTGGTTGCACAGACCTCATAAAACACCACACTGAGACTCCTCTAGGTGTGGTTGTACGCAGCCACCCATACCGGTTACCCGAACACAAAAAAATGTGTTCAGGGTGAACTCAAAGCTATGCTCGACTTGGGAGTAATCAACGAGTCCCACAGCGATTGGAGCAGCCCGATAGTCTTGGTGCCCAAGGCCGACAGGTCGGTCTGTTTTTGTGTGGACCTTAGAAAAGTCAACGCAGTGTCTAAATTTGATGCATACCCGATGCCTTACATTGATGAACTGCTAGATCGATTAGGTGCAGCTTGGTCTTATTCAACACTTGACTTAACCAAGGGGTACTGGCAGATTCCTTAGACTCCAATTTCTCAAGGAAAAACTCTTTTTGGGTTACACCAATTTGTCACCCTTCTGTTTGGTTTGTTTGGAGCCCCAGAAATGTTTCAATGTCTCATGAACAGAAGCTTGTAAAGGATTCCTGACATAATGCTGTCTGTACATAACTCACAATGCTTTAAGCTTTCCCACTTACTCCACTAAGTTTGCCTTTGTAATACAGCTACATACAGGGAGAGCTTGCGAGTTGACCACTGCTATTTGGGAAGGACAGGGTGACCAGACACAGTTCTATAAAACCTTCTCCAAACTCTTTTGGGCTGTGTTTGACCACCCCAGAGAGGGTAAGGAGTCAGGGGAGAAACTGCTCACACTCTTCCATGGGAATAACTCCACAGCAGACTATGCTTTCTCCTTCTGCATGTTAGCTGCAGCCAGTGGATGGAATGACAGTGCCCTCATCACAATGTTCTTCCAAGGATTATGCGAGGAGTTCCAGACAGAGCTAGCATGCCATGATGACTCCTTAACCCTTGACCAGCTCATCTCCCTTGCTATTTGGCTGGACATTCTGCTGAGAGAATGCTGTCCCTGTGGTGGCCACAAATACACACCTCACTTACCAGTGGATACCCCTGAGCCAATTGAAATTGGCCACACCTCTCTATAAACAGAGGGGATACAGTTTCCTAGCAGGTCTTTGTTTGTATTATGGTGGTTCTAACTTCTGTGCCATCTGTCCAGCCTGCCTGACAATCACCAAAGATGCACCAATAATATGTTGAGTGAATCTTTACGTGACCAATGCATCTTTTTTGTAAACTGTTCTATACTTGAATAATAACTTGCCTAATGTTACAGGAATCATAGATTCAGGAGCTGATTATTTTGTGGATCAGCACCTTTTACAACCATTAAAGAGTCCAACATAGTTATGCTAGCCACCCCTTCCTGTCAATGTGGTGGATGGGAGACCCTTGGGCTCAAGGAGGGGTCAGAGAAAGGCTACATGAACATTTTGAAACAATTGCCTTGTTTGTTATTGATTCTACTAAACACTCTGTCATCTTAGGACTGCCTTGGCAAGAAAAGTCAAAGTCAAAGTCAACTTTATTGTCAATTCTGCCACATGTTCAGCACATACAGAGAATTGAAATTATGTTACTCTCAGACCCTAGGTGCATACAGATAATACACACAAAAAAGGATGTAAAAATACAAATGGAAATGCAAATGGATACATATAAATAGAGTATAAATGTAGATCTACAAGGCACAACAGATAGAGTGCAAACAGTGCAGATGTAAAGTGAGTAGTGCAAAGAGCTTATCAGACTGTTAAAGTGACAAAGTTAAAGTGAGAAAGTAAACTGTCAGAAAAGGTAATTTACAGTCCAATGCTGTATGAGGTAGAGCATAGACTAATGCTGCACAGGTGACTGGTGCAGGTCCTGGGGAATGGGGGGTGGGGGTGGGTTGGTGGTGTCAGAGGGTCAGAGTTTGGGAGAGAGATGAGCTTCCTGACAGCCTGGTGGATGAAGCTGTCCTTCAGTCTACTGGTCATAAGCATAATCCCCACTTTGAATGGACCACCAGGGGGATTGTGGCTTGGTCACCCAAATGTAAGAACTATTGTTTCCAACTACAGTGCAGCTCAACCTACATAGACAGCCCAGCCGTTGAAACCACTGTGAACATTCCTCCTGAATATAGAGATCTGGCAGAGCCACAGAACTATCCCCATATTGACCCTGGAATTGTGCTATTGATCTCTTACAAAGTATCTCTGCCACATTGATATGTTTACCCTCAGTCTGTCCAAGAACTGCTGCTATGGGGGAATAGATCAAAGAGACTCCAAGGCAGGGGTTCATCCAACCTTCCACATCACCAGTGTCATTCAGGTTTTTCTTTGTGGAAAGCAAAGATGGTAGTATCCATCTGTGTTTCGATTACAGGAAACTCAATGACTCCACTATGAAATTTCACTATCCCCTACCTCTCATCCCAACCACACTCAAGCAACTGCTTGGAGCATGCATCTACACCAAGCTTGATCTGCACAGTACTTGCAACCTGATCCAAGTCCAGAAGGGAGATGAGTGAAACACTGCCTTCTCTATGTCTACAGGGCATTAGAATACTTGGTCGTGCCTTATGGTTTGGCCAATGCCCCAAATAACCTCATTTGTTAACGAGGTCCTCGATGACATGCTTAATAAGTTTGTCATTGTTTACATGATATCTTGAGCTTTTCTTCCTGTCTAGCTGATCATAGAATTCATGTGAGAATTCATGTGAACACATCTGAGGTAGGAGTTGGGGCCATACTATCCCAGAGGCAAGCAGATCCATCCAAACTCCACCCAGTTGCCTTCCTTTTCAAAAAATTGACACCAGCAGAGAGGAAATATGATGTGGGTAACTGTGAGCTTGTTGCTAGTAAGTTGGCCCTGGAGGAATGAAGACATTGATTGGAAGGTGCCCTCCATCTTTTTTGTAGTACATATAGATTATCAGAATCTGGAGTACATCCAAAGGGTACAACGTCACTCCTAGCCAAGCCAGGTGGACTCTGTTTTTTACTCGTTTCAAGTTTACCTTTTCCTACAGACCAGGTACCTTATCATGTGTATTTGACCCAGAACCTAACCACTCTGTTACAGAACCCATTATAGCGCCCACCTGCTTGGTTGCTCCCATCCTCTGGGACATTGATAAGGAGATCGAGGATG
>CM040466.1:18108497-18123427 GCA_022758105.1 Pangasianodon gigas
GGCGAATAAGCTCAGACAAATTTGGACTGAACCAAGGGCTAAGACGGTTTTTTACTCTAATCTTTTTAAGAGGGGCATGTTTGTTCAAAACAGTTCTGAACAAGAATTTAAAATATGCCCAAGCCTCTTCGACTTCAGGAATAAGCCCAATTCTGTACCAGTCCATATCAGCCAGGTCATACAAGAAAGCCTGTTCATTGAAATTTTTCAAAAAACGTTTGAAAACGAGCACAGGAGGGTTTCTTAAAGTGGTGCCCTTGCGAACACAGACTATATTACAGCGATCACTAAAGCTTTGACAGAACACTCCAGATGTATACCTCTCTGGCCTATTAGTGAGGATAATGTCAATTAATGTACCAGATTCCATAGTCTTGGTGTTATATCTTGTAGGAGCCTGCACAATCTGGGACAAGTTTAAAGCATCCAGTTGTAATTGTAAGGATGATGGAGGGTCAAACATATCCCAATTCAAATCCCCTAACAAAATAAACTCAGAGGAGATGTAAGAAGCAATTGTTTCACTTTAAACAGTCAAAGCACATGCAGGAGCATAGGGTGGTCTATGACAACCAGCTACAGTGATAAAAAAGTTTTTGGATAAAGTGATTTTTAAAAGTATTAACTCAAACTGTTTAGCAACAGATTTTGAGGTAAAATCTGTGAAAACAGATCAGTCCACACTTAAGGTTAAAGGCTCAGCTTTGCGTAACTGATGAGGTGAAT
Organism: Pangasianodon gigas; assembly: GCA_022758105.1. Taxonomy (NCBI): domain Eukaryota; kingdom Metazoa; phylum Chordata; class Actinopteri; order Siluriformes; family Pangasiidae; genus Pangasianodon; species Pangasianodon gigas. The sequence goes on from CM040466.1 coordinate 18,109,224, forward strand.
AATAATAAGCATCACTTCAGTCTTGTCACTGTTTAGACGAAGGAAATTTTCCGACATCCATTTTTTTCTCAGACATACATTGAGAGAGAAAAGGCACAGCTGCATTAACATCAGGTTTTGAATGTATATAAATCTGAGTGTCATCTGCATAAAAGTGAAAATTAAGACCAAGTGTTCTTAAAAACACTTAAAAACACAGGGGAAAAGGAATTTCCCCTTTTAGCACGATAATGACCCAAGGCATACATCCAAATCAACAAAGGAATGGCTTAACCAAAAGAAGATCAATGCCCTTACAATTTGATGGATCTAGAATGTTTTTGCAAGAAAGAGTGAGAAAATATTGCCAAGTCAAGATGTGCCACGCTGGTAGACTCTTAGCCAAAAAGACTGAGTGGTGTAATATAATCAAAAGGTGTATTAGTTTAGTTTGCACACTTATGCAACCAGGTTATTGGAAGTTTTTTACATCACAAAAACCTGCCATTTTAGGGTGTGTAGACTTTTTATATCCACTGTAATTATATTCTTAGAAAAACAATTTACATACCCATTGTGTATCATTCGGTTAATAATAATAATAAATTAAGCATTTGCTTTCAAGTTTTGTTTGCATATGTATTTTGGGGAAATTATATTTCATTTGTAATCAGTTATATGTATACAGTCATGAGGAAAAGAAAGTGCACTCTCCTTCAATTCTATGTTTTTATTTATCAGGGCCAAAATAACAATTGCATGGTCCTCATCAACTTCTACAAACAAACAAATAACCTCAGCAAACTCACAACAAAAAAAAACACAATTCAATATGTAGTCATTTTTTCCAAAAAGTAAACCAATATTCAGAAACCAGGTGGGAAAAAATAAATACACATTATAATTCAGTAACATGTAGAACCAACTTTATCAACAATAACTTGTGTCTAATATTGTTTTGGAGAAAGTTTGGCCCGCTCTTCTTAACAACATTGCTACAGTTCTTTGATGTTTGTGGGCATTTGTTTATGCACAGCTTAAGATCTTAAGATCCTGCCACAGATCTCAATGGGGTTGAGGTCTGAACTTGGACTTGGCCATTCCTTGATTTTATTCTTCTTTAGTTTTTTTTTTGCTGGTGTGCTTGGGATCATTGTCCTGTTGCATGACCCAATTTCGTCCTAGCTTACTTGCCTTGCTGGACACTTGGCCTCACATTTGTCTCAAGAATATTCTGATATAAACTGGAGTTCATTGTTGTTTCAATGACTATAAGTTTCCCAGGTCCTGTGGCTGCTTTGTGGTGATATGCTGCATTTGGTTTTCACCAAACATGGCACTGTGCATGGTGACCAAACATCTCAACCTTGGTCTCATAAGAATATTGTTCCAGAAAACTCTTTTTGGAGAGACAGGGCTTTTTCCTAGCCACCCTTCCATGAAAGCCATACTTGTTCAGTCTTTTTCTGATTGTGCTGTCATGAACATAAACATTTAATGTGCTTACAGAGGTATGTAGATCACATGATGTAGCTCTTGGGTTTTTCTTTATGTCTCTGAGCATTAAATGAATTTGCTGGGACACCCACTTCTGGGAAGAGTGGCAGCTGTCTTGAAGGCTCTCATTTGTAAACTATCCTTCTCACTGTAGAATTGTGAATTTTAAATTGTTTGAACATGGCCTTATAACCCTTCCTTGACTGATGAGCAGCAACAGTTGCTTCTCTGAGGTCATGGCTGATGTCCTTTCTCTTAGCATGATGTAGACACACACCTGAGTGCTCCAGAACAAGAAACTTGCAAAAGTTCTGCTTTTATAGAGGTAGTCACATTTCTTGATGATTAACTAATCTTGTGCATTTCATTAGTAACGTCTGGTTGCTAATTACTCTCCTAATAATTGTGGAAGTAGGAAGGGAATACTTATTTTTCCCACCCGGATTCTGAATGTTCGTGTACTTTATGGGAAAAAATTACTACATATTAAAATCTGTAATATTTTTTTGTTGTGACCTGAGGTTGTTGGTTTGTTTGTAGAAGTTGTTACTTATGCCCTGATAAACAAAAACATAGAATATCACAAACAATATCAATATTTATGGACGGTAGAAGGTAGATGCTAGACATCGCTGAGAGATCCACTGGGGACATATTAGAAACGTACTGAAGACCCAAATAAAAGACATTCTATAACGCTTAACGTGGCTTAATGTACTAAAACAACGACTAGGGAAAAGCATTTTTCTCTTACATTTCTCTTGTCATAAACACTACTGCTAAGACAACGGCACCCTAATCCAAAAAAAAAAACAAAACAATATTTTTACGTTAAGCGTTTTAGACAGACTTTGTTGGACAGACTTTGTGTTAACTTGAAATTGCAGGCTGATAAATTAGAGCGAATTAAACTATAGCTGAATACGGAATAGCATACTACCATGATTACGCAGAAATAGAGCAGTATGCTATTCCGAATACAGCCTATGTAGAGGTATGCCTTTTTAACGCCACAGCAACAGCGACACCAATCAGAAATGGCTTTGAAGCGGACCAATCGCTGATTGGTGGGCTTCTCGGCTGCACCACATGTCTTATTCTTGTCACGTTTCTCCCAGCGAAATTTGACAGGTTTTGTCCTGAGAATGTTTCTACATAAGATTTCTAGCAGCTTGCTGCTGATTTGAAAAACAAGAAACGGTTGACGAATTTCTTTTACACACAGAGGCAATGGTATGCTGAGTTTGATTCACGTTTCCTACTAGGAAAACTGTTTGTTTGTCTTTTTTTGAGTGGTATGTACATGACAATTCACATTCATTTTTTTTTTTATCAATAGAACCTGCACTATTCTATTCATATTGTGTTAACATTCATTTTCTGCTTCAGCAAAAGCACATAAGACATTTATGGCAATCAGTGCAAGCAACAACTAAACAGTCAGCTCACTTTGTGCATTTAAGGTGGAAATCTGCAAATAATGCATAAGATATATACTCCTCTGAGAGTCCTGACCTTCTGACCTTTTGAGGCTCATATTTTTCAATAAGGGAACATTGCCTTGTTGTGGAGCATTCACCACATCTGTTATTTTCCAGTCAGAAGCCTAGTGTTTGAGAATAATAGTGATAATAGTGTTTCAGAACTCTTCCCCCATATTTTCAAATGTTGTGATAATTTTAACCTTTTTGCTTCCTTTTTGCATTTGATCAAATCGAAAGTCCATGTTAGATTTATCTGACTTTGAACTCTTGCAAAGGAACACATCACCACCTTTTGGATGTAGTGGTGGTTCAGTGGAAATGAATTCTTTGTAGTTTTCAACATGGTCTATAATTGCTTCTGCTTCTTTTAGTGTAAACTGACTGTTTTTGCATGAAAGTCATTTTTCTTATACTCACCTGTGTGAATGTGAATATAAAACAAAGAAAAAAATATAATATAATATAATATAATATAATATAATGTAATATAATATAAAAAAGTACAAGTGTGTATATTAAGAGTACCCTGGTGATCTGTATGGCACCAGTGGAAAATGAACTGTAGCCTTTAAAAAGTTTTTTTTTTATAAGGAAATATCGATTCCAATACTCTAACACAGCTGAATGATAGCAAGGACCTGCACAGCGATTTTAGACAAGCAACTGCACAAGTGACGGTTTTGGAAGCTGGCAGTGTGTTATATATACACCTACAAATGGCAGTTATGTGCAAAAGATTGCATTATGTGGTGATTGGGCAATTCAAGAACAAACATCTTTGATAGTTTGGTGGCAACCATATAATCTACAATGGCATGATTTCAAAAAAGAGGCGATGAGGAGGATTTTTTTAAAGATATTTTTATGTGTATAGAAATTCAAATTTCATGGTTCTCAAACATCATCATGAAAGAAATCAAATCTGTCTTCAGGTTGTCACTTCAGGTTGCGAGAGAAAGCTTAATGTAAAAATTGTATAGTTTTCCCCCTGTGTTTATGACAATCTAAGTGATAGACAGATTTGGTTCCTCCAAGTCACTGAACCTTTTTGCCTGTGTATAGTATGCATCACTAATAAGGTGTTTACTGAATTTCGTCCTCCAATATCACTGTCTCAATCTATTAAGTGTTTCCTTTATAATGGTTTTCTATGGGAGGAAAACACTTAACATGCAATTTAGCATGTTGCGTTCATATTCTGGGTTCATCTGCTTGCCTGTACATAGTATGCTTTATTAATAAGGTGTGTACTGAATTTGGTCCTCCAATATCACTGTCTTAATACATTAAGCCACGTTAAGCTTTTTCTTTATAGCGGTTTTCTATGGGGAGAAAACACTTAACGTAAAAATATTGTCTTTCCACTAGGATTACGGTGCCGTTGTTTTAGCAGTAGACAGTGTTTATGACGAGAAATATGAGAAAAAAATTATGTTTTAGTACATTAGGCCGTGTTAAGCATTTTTAACTTTAAGTGTTTTAGAATGTCCCGTAAATAAAACGTCTTCCAACTGAAGACTCAGGATGTATTTGTGTTTATGGGAAAAGTTAATCTGTCAAAATGCATTCACTTCTTCATGTTAGACCATCAAGTGAAACTGCACAAGCAAGTTACTTTCCACTGCCAGTTATGCAGTTTTTTACAGCCATGCACAGATGCAGAATTCCTAAGACACTTGCGCAGACACTTAATAGTGCAGCAAACGACAAAAATGACCAAAACAACTCCACATTTAATTCACACAATAGCAACCTTAAAAGACCAAAATGTGAAATCAGCTTTTTACCTATAATCAGCTTCTCCCAGCAGGAGAACATCAATGTAGTCTTGAGGCCATCAGAAAAGATTTAGTTGAGGAAATGAAGAAAAGAACTACAAATGTTCATCTTGTCAAGCAAAAGATAAAACATTTGCATTAAGAAGGTAAGAAGTGGTGGAAACCGAACGTGCTGTGAAACTGCTGCGACTGAAATTGTAGTTTTTTGTGACTTTTTCTGTGTTTTCTGTGTCTCTAGTAGGTAGAGACTTGAAGAAACATTTCTATGAGGGCCTGGACAGGCAAGGTCCTTGCTTCATTGAACTTTTCCAACACAAAAAGGTGCATGCAGGGCACGTTTTGGCTGTTTTCATAAGACAGAGGTATGGATTTTTTCATTGCTGCACCTGAAATGTATTGGTAAACTAATTGGTCCAATTCTGTCATAGCTGTAACCAGGATCTGAAATTAAAATCCATCAAGCAGCAGTGCTGGTTTTGACTGGTAAAAAATTGGAAGGTGGATTTTTATTATCTACCAGACCTTTGGCAGGTGAACAAAAATATAAATTTTGGATGCTGGTTGTAACTTGTGTGTAGTATGTTCTCAAACTCCCCCTTGACTTGTGCTGTTAGACAGAGCTAAAGATAGTATTCCATATGCATCCAAATGCATTATGAAGCTAACATCACGTCTGGCAAAAGCCAGGGCAGTTTACGAGCAAGAATCTTATGTTTCCATCCCTGCATGCCTGTATTCTTTTGTTTCTAGAAAATAAACTGTTGTCTTAAATATTACAACCTTAAATATTTAAAAAAAATCTTTTGCACTTCATGGGCTTAACTCATGTCGTGTGATGAACAGTGATTGGCTATTTCCTGATTGGCTCGTTAATATGTTCCAGATTATCTTTGGAAGTTGGTGACATGGAGGTCAGTGCACTCATCTACTTGATGAGGAAAGAAGCAGAAAACATATTCAAATCATTAATATTCAATAATGAGAGTGATGATAATTTTGACAGAAGTTTGATGAGCACTTTATTCCACAAAGGAGTGTGGTTAATGATCGTGCCTATTTTCACCAACATTGTCAGAGAGTGGGGGAGACAGTGGAAGCGTTTGTTAGAGGGCTTTATGAGCTTTCAGAACATTGTGATTTCGAATGGGCAAAAGACAAATACATCTGCAGTAGAACTGTCATTGGACTGAGAGACAAATCACTGTCAGAGAAGCTTCAGTTATAAGGAGCATTGACACTTACAAGGGTAATTGAGATGGCACACAGCCATGAGCTTATTAAAAGCCAAAAAGGTTAGGTTCTCTCAAGGAAAACATGGCAGAGGCAGGTGCTGACAGACAATGAAAAGCGCGAAATAATAAAATTGAATGAAGTGACAGGAGGAAATGCACAAAGTGCAATAAAACACACAACCAAGGTGATTACTGTTCTGCTAAAATGTGGAATGCCACAAGTGCAAAAAGATTTTGCATTTTGCAGTAGCATAGCACACAAAATCAGTAGAAGAGGGGTGCAGGCCTCTGCCATAGCACACCTGTTCCACTGTGGAGAGTCAACATTCTCATGGAAGGCAGAATGATTATTTTCAAAATCAACACTGGTGCAGATGCTACAGTGATATCTGAAGAAAGTTACAAAAGCTTGAAAAACAAAGTACCACTAAGCAAAGCCAGTGTCATACTGAATAGTCCAGGAGACATGTTGCAATGCATGGGCCAACTTATATATTTTAATACAAGTGCCACAAATTAGTGAGACAGAACAAGTGAAGAAAATTGTATCCATGAGGTAAAACCTTCCTAAAGAGCTCCACAACTCCTTCCAATAACCTGCATTAAAAACAGAACAAACTGACACAAAAAGCACATAGCAGGATGTGAACATGCTGAAACATTTCTGTAAATTAACTTCTGTAAATTATATTACATTTACTGCACAAAACCCTGGACATGAATGAAAATAAATATATACCAAATGTAATGTAATGTAATTTAATTTTGAATTACTTTGCATAGCAAACTGTCTAAAATAGACCATGCGTTTCTACACAGAGAAATTCTCCAGGCTAACACAGCTGTGTGTTTACTTCCTGTGTTAGCTAATAGGAATTCACTGACTAAGAGAAAAAAAGATGATGCAAGACTGCTGATTGCTCATTTTGTTTAGTAGCTGATGATGTTTGCCTAGTTAGCTTTATGACATAAGTTTCTGAAAAAATGTGTGAAAATTCAGAATCACCATTGCAATCAGAAAAAATAGTAACTATGAGCCAACTTTTACTCTATACTAAGCCGGGGATTGATCAACTTGAAAAAAGCAGATAGGCCAACCAAATATTAAGGGTATAAATTCTTTAGGCCAAAAAGATGGGAGACCACCAACTTTGAATACAAATCTGGAAATAATATTCCAAATTAAGTAAGGGCTAGAGGAAAATTCTCTTTATCCATTAATCGTAAGGAAGAAAACTTCCATACTGTTCATAATAACAGTCGTTTTAACATTATGCCTTTCATGTTATGATTACAGTTCGTATTGCAGAGTTTTCGTTTGTTCAGTATAACCGTGGGCAGCCAAGTTTTGTAACACATGACGTTTTTGCACATGTGCAGTGATTTGAATCAAGCCGTAAACCATTAACACATGCATGTTACAGATTGGACTGTATATTCACTACCTGATCGTGTCCCTGTCCAAATTTACACCACGCATGCGTGCCGCAAATTGGGCAGGGGACGCAGACCAGGTGGCTGTAGCGTGTTACCACATGAGAAGAGAAGTTTAGGCTCGCAAGACCATCAGAAATCAACTGAAAAATAATTGTGAATTCCCATACACTCACTTGTTTTGTGGAAAAAAGTTAATTTCTTAGAAATAATAAAACACGTTTGACAATATAGGAAGGTCACAGAATATAATTTACCTATAGGAGACACCTGTAGACACAGTAAAATTCCCCAAAACTCAGGAAAGTGTTTTGATCAGCCAACATGATAGCCCACCAAAAGACTTCTAGAAACAAGTAATAAACCGTTACTGATAAATAACCATATTTTAACAATAATTAAAAATATTATGACCCTGTGCAGATACACCTAGCAAAAAAAAAAACAACATGAATAGAAAATCACAAAACTGTTATTCTTTATTATGGTCTGTGCTTTGTTCATTCATTCACCTTTGAATCACAAGGTTCATCTGCAAGTCAGTAAATGCGTTTGCCTTTTGCATCGGAGAGCTGAAGCGAATGGGCTTTCACTGATAACCATAGGATTACAGAGCGTGACAGTGAAGCCAAAGGCACCCTACTGCTTGCGTGCAGTGGTTGCGTGCAGTGGTTGAAATAACAGTTTCTTAATTTGGGAAAGATATCACTGCTTTTATGCAGTCACAGAGATAGAAATTTAAGTTCCAGCAGGTGTCTGGTTCAGGAGTTGAATAAAGTTATGTTTTAAATTGCTATTTGTTTTTATAATTTCTGAATGAGAACAGCAGCCCTGTTTTCTGCAGTGGTTTTGTGTTTCCAGGCAATAGAGGTAATATTCCAGGGAAAAGTTATATAGTGAGCACTAAACAGATACAGATAATGGCATTGCATTACACCCTAGAATAGTATCAACTGTGCTGCGCTAAACTTCTTCTATATGCTTCCTTGAAATACATTTAATATTATTGATTAAGAGAATTTTTTCCAACTACCAATTAAGCTATTTAAATTTTTTATTCAGATGTTTTAAATTCATATATTTCAATAAAATATTACTAAAAGCGAATTTGCTGTGGTAATTGATGATGTTCCTAATAATTATTACATTAATATCCCAGCAAACATGCCGACATTGGGCCAGTGAGGGCCTGATGTGGGCAGCCCACATTGGGCCATACGGATTTGCACATCGGTGCAAACATAAAGTATTAATATCCCATGTATATACATATATACCCATATTGTTGCACACCATTCAGATTAGCCAGTATTGAATGAGGACCTGTAATGTGTGTGCAGTCTGTGGTGACCTTGAGCAAAGTTTACAAAAAAAAAAAAATGCTGGTTAGCACCTACCCAGAAATGTATACATTTTGCATATTTTCTGTAGAAAATACTGTAATATTATGTAAAATTGGGATTAAATCTTTGATTAATGTATATGATGTAATGCTGTATTAACAGTTAATACAACATCTTGTCAAACAGAAAATTGAGTTTTCCAAGTTAGCAAAGACACTGCACAGCATGGTCAAATGTTATGCTGTAATGTGGTGTGCTGTCAAAGCATGAAGCATGTTAAACAAGCATGCTGCACATTTTCTAATGTTTCCCATCTAATTCCACTCAGAAATAAACTATAAACTGATTGATTTAAACAAATATTTCATATTTTTTGCTTTTTCACATTATCAGGAAGCAAAGCTTGTATATATTACTGGCCACATATAAGATGACTAAATAAACCTACATGTTAACATCACCTAAATTACACCATTTTTTTTTTTACTTGACAACAGAACAGAGAAATTAGAGTAGCTGCCCCAAAATAGTGGAAGCATGTTATCTTTATCATCAGGGTATAATTAATTAATTGATTGATTGATTAATAACATTTCTGACAGCATGGAGTGGACAGGAAGTCATTTAGGGCGATAGTGGATGAGTAGAGGCATCACAGGAAAAGGAGACCTGCTCAGGTTTAGCTGTAAAGAGGGAAAATTTAGACTGTCTGCAGGTAGCCTGTAAAAAACAAAAATTGCAATTTGTTATACTGAACATAAAAATAACTAAAATTAATTTTTAAAAAAAATGGAAAATGAGAGTCTGTAATGCAGGACTGTAGTGGCCAAACAGACCGCAAGTACAAAATGTACAAAATACAAAATGTATAATCAACTAACAACTGTGAAATGAATTAAGTTAAAAATGATGTAAGACTAAATCTATTCCTGTATGAATGTGGTACAAGATCAATTCTTTTCTTTACTAATGTTTTTACTGTTGGATTGATTGGGCTTGGACTGTTTGTGAAAGTTTAATAAAACTTTAATTTTTTAAAATTAATTAATAATTTTTCAAATGATTAAATTTTCACATTAACAGAAGATGTCCCGTTAAAAAATAAAAATATATATACTAAAGATATCTGAAAACAGATTTTGGTGGGCTTAATGGGTACACTTACCAAATAAACTAAATAATTAATTAAATAAATACAGTCATGGGAAAAAGGAAGTACACCCTCCTTCAATTCTGTGTTTTATTGATCAGGGCCTCAATTGATCAGGGCCTAAAATTTGTCTATAAACAAACAAATAACCTCAGCTGACAAGAAAAAAAAAGACAGCAGATTTCAATATGTATTCTTTTTTTTTCCCCAAAAAAGTAAACCAACATTCAGATACCAGGTGGGAAAAATAAGTACACCCTTCCTAATTGATTAATTGTGGAATCATTAAGAGAGTAACTCATTTCAAATCCATTGTGGTGGTGTTATGAAAAAAAGATTTAATTTCATACTTTTATGAATTAGTTAATCCTTTATTTATTAGTTATTTCTTTTTTTTATTATTATTAGTTAATCCTTCATTATACTCTGTAGGTACAACAGTTTTATGGGTGCCAAGAAGTCTAGCACATCTGCTCATTATATTAGGACTTGCTGTGTGAGATAACAGGAAGATGTTCTCGAAGGTCTGATTTAAGGCATAGAGAGAGGCCCACTCTCAATTCAAGCATCCTCAATTCAACAAAGCCCACTACGAAGCGACAAGTGATGAGTTGGGTTGGTATGCTTAGCTATTGTCGACCTTGGATTGTTGACTTTGTGACAATTTACCAGACGTTATAATTCACTGCACATGGTCATATTTTGGCATTGAATGACCAGGTCCAGTGGACAGCTGAGGCAGACACTGCTTTTGAGAGACTGAAAAATGGCTATTTCAATCTGCTCCATGTCTGGATAACCCAGATTATGATAAGCCCTTTCATCTTTTTGTAAATGAAAATAATTGGTTCATGTTTGCTATATTGACACAAAAGTACGGAGATAAAAACAGGTGCATCGCATATTATTCTAAGCATTTGGATCCCGTCATTCAGGTCACCCTCTGTGTGTAAGATCATTAGCAGCTACGGCCGAAGCCATCCTGTACAGTTCTCATCTTGTAGCAGTGCACAGATTGGATGTTTATGTACCACATCAAGTGCACCAAATTCTGACGTCAGCTTGCACAACTCATTTATCAAATGCTCATGTGGTAACACTTCAAAACATCTTGTTTACTTTGGCCAATGTTACTATTCATCGTTGCAACACATTGAATCCAGCCACTTCACTACCAAATGAGCTGGAAGGGGTACCCCATGACGGTTTGACTGTTTCGGACATTATATCTAAACCATGTGCAGACTTAACTGATCAACTGAACTGAATGCTGACTTTGTGTTTTATGTGGTCAGGTCGTCCTTGCGGCTAGCAGACGGCACTCCTTCTACTGCATATGTGATTGTTGATGATTTTGGTGTGGTTGAATCTTATAAACTCCCTTCAAATTTGTCAGCACAAGCAGCTGAATTGTTTGCACTCACAAGAGCATGCATTTTGGCAGAGGGCCATTCTCTCACTATTTACACTGACAATGCTTATGCTTTCTCTGTTACTCATGACACAGGCACACTTTGGAAACACAGAGGTTTTTGACATCCTCACGTAAACTAATTGCTCATTCTACATTGATTGCTAACCTACTGGATGCAATAACACTCTCATCTTTTATTTCTGTTTGTATATGTAAGGCTCACACCAATAGCTCTGATCCTGTTTCTGTTGGCATCGCCCATGCTGATTCATTGGAGAAGGAAACACCAATGCACTTTTCCCACCCAGCTTTGCAGATGTTCCAGTCCACATAACCTGAAAGTGTTAACTATGATGAATTTTCATTTACTAATCCTGATGATCTTGTTAAGTTCCAGCAATGTCCCATGATGAAAGAACAATGTTGGAAATCTAACTGTGCTAAAGATCTATCCACAGGTCTTTGGTGTGTTTCAGATGGACATCCAGCACTTCTATCTATGTGCTTTCTCTTTTTGGCAAAATTGATACATGGGTCGGACTATGTATCAAAACGGGGTATGCTGGCAGCAGCAAACATGCTGGCAGCAGTAAACAGAAATTGGGTTGCTCTTTTATTTTCAGCATTTGCAGACAAATTTTGTAAAACAAAATTAGATTTTCAGTTTGAACATATTATGTTGGATTTCACTGAATTAACACTGTCAGAATTATCAATACTATTTAACTGTGGTTGATGTGTTCAGTAAATACCCAGAATGTTTTCCATGCAGGAAACAGGATGCACAAGCTGTAGCAAAGTGTTTGCTTAGAGAATTGATCTCTTGTTTTGGTGTCCCCTTAAAGATTTTCTCAGATAACGGTGGACATTTTGTGAACAAATTAATTCAACATCTTTCAAGTGCATTAGGTATTAATCTAAAAACACATTGTGCTTATGATCCCCAATCTGCAGGGGTAGTGGAACGTATGAATCAAACCATTAAGCAAAAGTAAAAAGGTAATGGCAGATACGTGCAAACTGGGGACAAGCGCTGCCAATTGTCCTTATGTACATCAGGGACAGACAAAATCACCAAACAGGATTAAGCCCAGTGGAAGTGTTGTGTGGTTTTTCCACTCAGGATCCCTAACCTTTCTTCATACAGGCATGTTGAAAGATCTCTACAGCAAATTGATGACTATATGATAAAATACATGAGTGCAAAGCGCTGCAGTCTATCTGTTCACAGGTCAACATTGCCTACAGCTGCGGGGGGTCCCCTACACTCCCTAAAAGTTGGTGATTGTTTTGTCACAGTCTATCTGTTCACAGGTCAACATTGCCTACAGGTGCTGGGGGCTCCCTACACTCCCTAAAAGTTGGTGATTGTTTTGTCAATGTATGATATCGGTGTGTGAGACTAACTAGGCTGCTGCCACTGAGCTGTTCATGCGCATACACGACCAATGACTCGTCTCATCCATTCACTAAGGCTATAAATAGACTGTAGTTATATGATTGGAGTTTTAGGAGAGTGATAACTGTGCATGTGTATTGCCTGTTACAATGCTAGAAAACTGTACATGATTGTGCTTAGGTGCGTGATGTTTTTATCTCGAGAGGAGCCATGATCAAATAAAAGATCATTGCGCTGCTGCCAAATGATAGAGGTGTTCCTATTAAAGTGGACAGTGAATGTATATATCATTATGCAATGCATAAAATCATGCAGCTTCAGGTAATGTTCACATCAACCATCAGAATGGAGAAAAAAATGTGATCTCTGTGATTTTGACCATGGCATGATTGTTTGTGCCAGATGGGCTGGTTTGAGTATTTCTATGACGACTGATCTACTGGGATTTTCATGCACAACAGTGTCTAGAGTTTACTCAGAATGGGGCAATAAAGAAAAAACGTCCAGGGAGCAGCAGTTCTGTGGACGGAAACACCTTGTTGATGAGAGAGGCCAATGGAGAATGGCCAGACTGGTTCAAGTTGACAGAAAGGCTACAGTAACTGAGATAACCACTCTGTACAATTGGGGTGAGCAGAAAAGCATCTTAGAATGCACAACACGTCAGACCTTGAGGCAGATGGGCTACAACAGCAGAAGACCATGTAGGATTCCATTTCTGTCAGCTAAGGCTGCAGTGGGTGCAGGCTCACCAAAACTGGACAGTTTAAGGCTGGAAAAATGTAGACTGGTCTGATGAATCTCGATTTCTGCTGAGGCACACAGATGGTAGGGTCAGAATTTGACACCAACAGCATGAATCCATGGACTCATCCTGCCTTGTGTCAATAGTCCAGGCTGGTGGAGTGTGTGTAATCTTGTGGGGAACGTTTTCTTGGCACATTTTGGGCTCGTTAATCACAGACTATTTGAGGCGAATGCCACTGTCTGTGTGTATTATGTGCATATGTGAGTATTATGTGCATACATACATACATACATACATATATATATGCCTTTCCTGAAAAAAAGCTTTAACACTGTTTGCTCTGTGGCGAGATGCATTGTCATCCTGAAAAATTACTTCATCATCACCAAACGTATTTTCTATGGATGGAATGAGAAAAGTGTCCAAAGTTTCACTGTACAACTATGCATTGACTGCTGAGGTAATGACTGCCATCTCCCCTGGTCCTTTACCTGACGTGCAACCCAATATCATAAATGAGTTGGGAAATTTGATTGTTTTCTTCAGGCAGTCATCTTCATATGTTTCGTTAGAACGGCACCAGACAAAAGTTCCAGCATCATCTCCTTGGCCAATGCAGATTCGTGATTCATCTCTGAATATCACTTTCATCCAATCATCCACACTCCATGATTGCTTCTCCTTAGCCCATTGTAACCTTGTTTTCTTCTGTTTTGGTGTTAGTGCTGGTTTTCTTTTGGCTTTTC